>LUCW03000206.1:117500-159596 GCA_001586965.3 Sphaeroforma sirkka
ATTCTCTAATATAGAGGAGTATGAAGTGTGTGTATAGCTATGTGCTCTTTTGTAAAGTGGTCAGCTGCCGACTGATCGGGGAGTGCGCTGGGGAGGTATGTATGTACTTATTTTACTACTAAAATAGTACTGGGCTACTCTAGCGTATATATATATATATATATATATATATATATAAACAAATGAGTCAATGTTAGTATGGTACCAGATCTGATTTGAAAAAGTATTCAGCTTTATGAAGAGACTGAGCCTCTTGTTGTATATAAAGTAAACACCATTGGAGTTTGGAAGATATGAGAAGATTGTTTGAATTTCCATGAGTGTATTTCGAGTTTTTAATCCGCTTTCATTCGTACAAGTATTGTTACGTTTAACCAATCAATAACGTACTCTTGCTCTCATATGGTCATCTAGTTCTACAGACTACAGTCCTCTCAGACCCCTCTACTCTTGTGATAAATACATCTACGAGAATAAACCCACATGGAGAAATCCTATGAAACACCGAACTCCGAACATTGTTTTTGCTCTTTATAGCTTCTTCCGAGAGGCTGCCTCGGCAATTTTCACAAGAAATTTCAATTTATAAAAAATAGGTGGTATTTATTATGTTTTTGTCTATATTAGAATAAAAAAATTGTATTTGGTATGTATTTAAATACACAATACATTTTTATTTTATTTTATTTTTAATAGTATATACGTTGTTTCGTATTTTGTTTCAAAGCAAAACATATTGCCTTCCTTTATATTTTGTTTTTTTTGTCAAAAGAAAAAGATCCACTAAAATATACAAAATAAAGCCTCCGCAGGCCCGCAGCCGACAGGCAGAAGAACACTAGAACAGGGGTGCGGCCCCGGATGTCAGGCCCTGTCAACAGGCTAACCTCAATTTAAGTTAATATGTATAGCCATAGGCGATAGGGCCATAGGAGTTGTAGTTTACATATAAACTTTTAACTTGTTACAAAATAAAAGTTAAAACTTTCATTTGGGACAAATCGAATCTGGGGTCTGGAAATGGGCCAAAGAGTGTGACATAGCTAGCCAATCAAATAGATCAATTAGCGTTCAGTGACGGACAAAAATCGAGCATACTGAAGTCTGAACTCTGAAGGTGACAGCCGTGAGGCGTGAGCCGACAACGACTTCCAAAGTTCCAAGCTTCCAGCTTTACGCTTTTAGTGATAAATAAATATTTCTTTTTCATTTCATATCAATGGGTTTTTTTATACAAAGTTTATTTCGATACTTGATTCCAGGTTCATACTCTTGAATGGTTTTTTGAAGCCCCATTTTTAATCATATTGTTCACATATATGTGATTGTCCCTTTCATATCATTGGTCGTCAGAAACTAAATCTGATCGCGTCATCAGTTATATTTTTAAGTTATTATTTTACTAAACGTCGCCGGAAGGCTGACAGCAACAATACACGCATGGCATGTGCATGGTGTCTTGTCAGTACCATATCTGCATCGTTGTGCTGAAAGTTTGAAACAATACTTATTTATCGATTCTAAGCAAGAGTTGCCCCAGTGATAAAAAGTCAGGTACGGCACAGTCTGCACACACACAATTCGCGGTAAACATTCTACACTTGAAACCTGAGAGACCAAAAGACTAGTACCTACAAGATGTCAGCCGCACGCGCCCCATTGGGATTCCTAGCAGGATCGGTTCATTGTGGACTGAAGAAGAACAACGCCAAGGATTTGGCAGCAATCCTGTCGCTTTATCCATGTACTGCTGCTGGAGTGTTTACCAAGGTTTGCACTTTTGTATATACACATCAAATACTTGTGCAGCTCGATTCACCATTATGAGCCTCCACTTAGCTAGCCATCAGTGCCATCATTAATGACCATTTATCTTGCATACTCACTTTACTTTAATGACCATTTATCTTGCATACTCACTTTACTTAATGACCATTTATCTTGCATACTCACTTTACTTTAGTGACCATTTATCTTGCATACTCACTTTACTATTCTTGTATGATAGATATCTTCACCAGTATCGACTATATATTGTAGCAGACTATTGAGTGTTAAGGTTTAGAAAATGCTGCAAGGCAACAGAACAATGCAGATGTACATATTTAAGATGAACGCACACATATGTCAATAGAGTGCTACCAAATAGTATTTTCGACATAAGCAGCCGCAGTTTCCTAGCTCGTTTAAGGTCTCACAATTTAAACGCCGTCAGTCGTAAAGCAAGGGCAGCTTTTTTTCCATAAACCAATTAATAGTTGTCGATACATTTCTATGAGCATGCGAGAAGCCGATAGTGTATACCTGCACCTCATTAATTATTAGATACGCACAGTGTACTGGTTTCCGTCACCATCAATATGTGATCAAATAGAGCTCGTATACTAATGCACCAGATCGGGATGAACGCTTTCAAGTCCCTATATACGAATGAACGATCTAGTAGAGGTATTCCAACCAAATCAGTCACACGCATTAACTTGCATTCGTCCTTTGCTCCGACTTGATCACGAGGGTGTGCTATGGCATTCATATATGTAAACGTACTTACGTGCAGTTTAATATGCCTTATAAACCTAACACGATGAGCATGGATCGTATTTGGTTGATATGATTATAAGTGTATACGTGCAGATGATATTGTATCTTTAAACCCAGATAGATACGTATGGCGTAACTATTTTTATCGATGTTTTCTGGTGCGGCCTGTCGTGAACGTTTGTTTGAACATTTGTATTTGATGTATCCATGTACCACGTGCGCATTCTGCACTGATTTGCTAAAGTCATTGTGAGTTCATTTGTGATAGTTTGTGTTTGCCCACTGACATAGAATACACAATATCTGCGGACAATTCAGGTAGGTGGCGGTTGTAGATGTAGAGCCTAATCCGACTGTAGCGAGACCAGTAAAACGATCATTGTGTTTTGATACAAATGCAAATGTGCGCAGAGGATCCAGTACACCTATTTGATTAATGTATCCGTACACCTTCTACGTTGGTTAAGGTATTAGAACACAGAGAAGGTTATCTTTGCTCAGAGTAAATAAGAGCCCTCCGCATGTAGCGCACGTGATTTGGATCAGTGAGTAGTGCAATCGAATCCACTTGCAACCCAGCATGTGTTGCAGTCTAAACCCATGCAGCATATACTGTTAAAAGAATCAACTCTCAGCTCATGATAGGAATTCGCTGCACATTGACTCAATCGCAGAACAAGTTCCGTGCCGCACCAGTGCTTGTTTGCGAAGCCAACCTGAAAGACGCACCATCTGCGATTGGAGGGGTCCTCATCAACAGGTACTGCGCATGTTTGTGTGTTCTATTATGTAGTTTGTTAATGCGATGTGTCTATGTTTGTGTGTTCTATTGTATTGTTTGTTAATGAAATGTGTCTATTTTTGTGTGTTATATCATATTGTTTGTTAATGAGATGCGTGTATGCTTTTGTGTTATTTTACATTGTTTGCTAATGATATGTGTCTATGTTCATGTGTTGTATTGTATTGTTTGTTATTGAGATGTGTCTATGTTTGTGTGTTGTACTATATTGTTTGTTAATGCGATGTGTCTATGTGTGTGCTATATTATATTGTTTATCAATGAGATGCGTCTGTTAAATGAATGTCTGTGCGAATCCGTGCCTCAGGAAGGTAGGTGAGAAGTGTGAAGCATGTGCCCTATTTACTTAAAATCATCTGGGTGTATGTGTGGTCATTCATCGCAAGGGGCCAAGCTAGCCCCCAATATATCTGACAATATTAGAACCCTAAAATTATATTCCCAAATTCCTCTGACAATTCAGCAGACTATTTGGGGTGTCGCAGGAATAGCGTTACACTGCATTGCGGCGTGGAGATAAACGGGGGGTTTAAGTCATTGAAACACCAGTGGTGTTTTCCCGTGTATTTTGATGGCTATGTCATTAGCTGTGCATGTATCATTCACATCTCAAAACCTTCGATGTCATAGCAACCTGCTGATGAAAGGTAGCCACTAACGCACATACACACGTGCGCACATATCAGTGGGTGTGCCAATGCGTGCACCGGAGACCAAGGACTGAAAGACGCCCACGCCATGGACCAGCTGTGCCGTGACATTAGCATTGGCGCTAACAGACAGAAGCCGTCACTTGTGCTGTCCACAGGCGTCATCGGTCAGCCATTGGATCTGGCCAAGGTAGAGAAAGGTGGGTCAGTGCGCTGTGCTGCGTGTGGTGATGTCTATGCAAATCGGATGCAAGTCTCATGAAGGGGTCGTATTGAGCAGTATTGCCAATCGTTGTTGTTTCATGCCTGTTTTAGTGTTTAGGGTTTAGGGGCTTTAGTTGTTCATATCAAGTGATACGTGTTGCCCCATATCACGGCTGTTGCACAGAGGGCTCTGTTGGGTGTCACTGCTGTATGGTGCGGGACTGTATGGTGTGTGGGTTACATTTGTCATCCGCTCACTACCGTTGCGTTTATATACAATGCATCTTACTCGTTACTGACATTGGTTCAGTACACATAAACGAGCTCTCTGCACCGACCTCCAAAGTAGAGACTCATTTCGACGCCTTGATTGCGCTGGCGTATGTCATTCACACATTCCCAGGAACTAAACAACTGGCCACAGTGGTAGCGGAATCGGAAGACGGATGGAACGACGCCGCCATGGGGATCATGACCACCGACACATACGTATGTACACAGAAGCAGTCTGTGCTTGTTTACTGGTGTCCGTTGTATTTTTATCGTGTATGTTTTTGTTGTTTCATATGTCCCAGGTTGTGTATGTTGTACCGTACGTGAGGATGTAGTTCTCTGCAGACTGGTGAGCCGTTTATGTGTGCCTGAGTGCTAGCACCAGTGCTCCAGTCCACTCCTGGCCAAGCCAGCTGTGCAGCACATCGTGTGCAGCCAATCAGTTGGGCATTGCCTGTGACTGTTGTTAGGCTCTCATCTCAATCCTTTGGCCACTTGGGTGGTATAGTGTGAGCTTCTCGCTTTCTTGTCAGTCGAATTACGACACAAAGTTTCCTCAGCGGTGGTCTAATTTAAGAAATACTTCATTTCTGCGCAGCATAAATTCATGACCACATCGCTCGCACTGGGAGGCCCTTACAATACGGAAGTGCGATTTGCCGGTATCGCCAAAGGCGCCGGAATGATCCACCCAAATATGGTAAGTTCAATGGTTTAGGATAGAATGTTCCTCCCTAAGATGGTAAGTTCAATTGTTTAGGATCAAAGATATAAACTATTCAGTGGTATAGGATATACAAGCTTTTGTACCAGGTGTGTTCTGGTTCGCTGATTTCATGAAGGCTACATTGTATAATTGCATGACAGTTTATCCTAATACCTATTTCCTGATCGCTGTGTCTATGACAAGGTTTTACTAAAGTCTTAAACCTATTTCCTGATCGCTGTGTCTATGACGAGGTTTTACTAAACTCTTAAACCTATTTCCTGATCGCTGTATCTATGACAAAATTTTACTAAACTCTTAAACCTATTCCCTGATCGGTGGGTCTATGACAAGGGTTTAGGTTTTTAGGTGTGAGTGTCGGCTCATTGATACTTTCAGTAACTTTAATACCGCCTGCCTTGTTCCTCAACTCAGCTCGCTGCAACCCTTATGTGCCTTGTCCTTTTATTAGTACTTTATTGTGATATCTGGGTCCTTTTATTAGTACTTTGTTGTGGTATCTGGGTCCTTTTATTAGTACTTTATTGTGATATGAGATATCTTTTATTTGTACTTTATTGTGATATCTGAATCCTTTTATTACTACTTTCTTGTGATAACTGGATCCTTTTTTCAGTACTTTGTTGTGATATCTGGGTTCTTTTATTAGTACTTTACGGATTCATAGTACTGCTGAGGTGCTGTAGCTGTTCGTCTGGAATGCGTACCCGGTCAGATCATCAGCACCCCTCTGTGATATGATCATCTGGTCATCATATGCAGCTGTCGTAGTGAATGGATTGTTGTTTGATCGTCTCACAGGCCTTTCTCGCACCCATTTGTAGATGATCTGCTCATCATATGCAGCTGTCGTAGTGAATGGATTGTTGTCTGATTGTCTCACATACCTTTCTCACGCCCATTTGTAGGCCACCATGTTGGGTATTGTTGCCACAGATGCCAATATCTCCGCTGCGCTGTTGAAAAAGGTGATTGTGTGTAGTCCATGGGATATTACAGATGAAAGACAATCATTCGCTTACATGCCGTACTTCTGTTCATTCGCTTACGTCTTACTGTGTGTCTGTAGGGTTGCACTCTATGATTATCCGCTGCACTTGACTACTTCCATGATTTCATTCTAATTCTGTGACCCATGTGTGATTCTTGCTGTAGCCTCTCATGGATGTCTCTATGGTTTCCTTTGACTGCGTTTGTACTTCCTCTGCAGATTTGTACCTATGCCGCGGATCGGTCCTTCAATTGCATATCGGTGGATGGCGACACATCGACCAATGACTCATTCGTGGTATGTCGATGTACGATGCACCAATTGCCAATAACCTGCATGCTGGAGACATAGAAACCCATGCACGATGCCTTCGCACCTAGACGCCGTCTCCCTAAACGTTACAAGCTCATATGATTCCACAACAAGCACTTATAGACCTGAGCTTTTAACCACAATATGTTATACGTCAAATGGGTGTATGATTGCCATGCGCTGCTCGATATACTCAACATACGGTGTATGCGTTCTGTCACACCTATGTCTTACCAGTCGGTAACTACGGGAATATTAGAGAGAATTGCGCAAGTTAAAGTATACTTTTGGTACGATACTGTTCTATTGAATACATCTGCCAATCATTGTGAAGTATTGGCATGTTTAAAGTTTTGCTGAAGCTATCAATGTAGTTACATGTAGCTTTGAGTACTATGGCAGATATTTAATGGCACACCACACTATACTGATAGTTCCATGGACGTTCTTGCTGCACTTTTATCAAACGTATGACAGATTCTTGCAAACGGAGCTGCCTGTGAACAGCAAATCGTAGCAGAAGATGACCAGGCCTATCTGGACATTCGAGCAGGAGTAACTGGCATTGCAAAGAAACTGGTGAGTGAACAAACACACAAGGCAGCGTAACTACGGAGGTGTCTGTGTTCTGTATGTGTGCGTGTGTCCTATAAGAACTTTGATGTAGAATGCGAGCTACATGTGTTCACACATGGTTAAAGTAACGCACATATGTATACACTTGCACAAGATAGTATGAGTGCGTATGCGTACAAGTATATGTTGGGATAAAACGTTCCGCAATACAGCATGCATTACTTTTCGTATGAGCGAACATATTGGACCGTATCCGGATGTATACGTGGGTCGTGTTACTATACATAGTCATTCCAAATGTATTGACGCAATGACTGACTTTTGCAAATAAGGCCTGACTGTACTGTGACTATTCTGTTCACTTGCTACGGGCTTTTTAACAAACATACTGACAGTCGTAGTGTATGTTTGTTTTGTAAGTGTTCATATATTCACGGGCTGTACTATCATATATTTATAAACGTTCCTGTATACGCTATAACGGAACTGTGTACGGAGTCTACGTACGCGTATCTGCAGTATACTTCAGAGCTGTTGTGCGTTCTGTTGCATGTTAGCGCTGACTTTAGAGTGAGTTGAGAGTCCAGCCCTGAGCTCTTAAGTTTACATTAATATCTGCGTTTCCACCAAGTATTGTATATCTGAACGTTTGTGCACCAGTGATCTCGATGTTGGTGTAATCCTTACCCCGTTAATACCAAGTCATGGTGTATGCATTGTGTATAGTACTGACACTGTGCAACTGCCTTGACTGGATCGTGCTACTGTTAGGCGCGTGAACTAGTGCGGGATGGAGAAGGCGCCACGAAGTTCGTCAGCATCATCGTCGAGGTATGTTCCTGTCGTCTCGTCATTAAAAATGTACTTTCCTTATGATCCAATGTATCATTCTGTAGTCTCTGTGGGTTAGCCATACCGATGAGTTTGCTGAAGACAAAAATTAAAAACACGAAAACTTAAGAATGTTTTTATTTTTTTATATCAGGAGGCACGTCATTATGAAGATGCGAGAATCGCCGCTGTTGCCATAGCGACAAGTATGCTTGTCAAGACCGCCCTATTCGGGCAAGACGCCAACTGGGGTCGTATAGTCTGTGCATTGGGTTACAGCGGAGCCGAATTCAACGGCGACAACGTAAATCTACATTTGAGCAGCCGAGATGGTATGAGTGAACTATTACACACTGAATTCGGCCCAACCTTATTCCTGTACTCAAATCCACGTGCTGCTTTGCCGAGTGACATAGACTCGTGTTTGTAATTAGACATCCAAGGAGCCCGTGTCATCCAACCAGACACGTGAGTCGGTTTTCTGTCCATCATACGTTTCTATACGTTGTGTTTCTATTCGTGTTCCCTCGGGTTTGACTGCTATATTATACTGTTTTCAAATATGAAGGAGTGCTTGCCATTGCGGGCAATTGGCTTATTCTGTCGTTGCATTGAGCAAAGTGATATGCAATACTGATTGAATTAGAAGAGTGTCATGGCATGCATAGGTGTTTGGACTGTGAACTGACAACTCGTTTACCCGACACATTGGCACTACATAGACAATGGAGACACTGTAGACAGTCTGCATCTGTTTAAGAACGGCCAGCCATTTGAGATTGACGAAGAAAGGTGCGTATAAATTTGCAGGTGATTTTTGATATGTGAAGTATGAGAATTATGAAAATGTATGCGAATACTGCACTTGTGCAAAGTTTGGCCATTTACTAAACGGAATAGTTGTTCACATTGATTGTACTTTCGACAGCCAATGTCAGTTTGTTATTGGCCAATTTCCTTGCCGTAGCTTTGATATCGTACTGTGGTCCATCATTCCAATTGTGCCGTAGTCGGAAAGAAGAGTGCTACTAACCAGTACTCAATCGACATCCGTCTTGCACGAATTTTCATTGGCGTGGCTTGATGCTGACCTGAATTTTCCTCGTGATATATTATGGACTGTTAATTGCACTGTGTTGCCACGTACTGTTTTTGTGCGGGGTGACAACGACACATTCTCAGCCTTTCAAAGTATATTATCAATCGTATAACCACGTGCAATTACAAAAGCTCAATTGCTCTCAACCGCACATAACTTATAGAGCTGCCGAGATTCTTAAACATCGGGAGATCGATCTGAGACTCAATGTGGGGGAGAATGCCGATACAGAAACCCTCACATATTGGACAACAGATTTGACATACGACTACATCAAGATAAATGCAGACTACAGGAGTTGAGTACGACTGAAAGAAATATAAACAGCAACGTATCGAAACGATAACTATTAAAGAAGAATTTATGTATCACATCTTATCTGGAACTTTGCGATGCGCTGTCGAAGACTCCTTGCGAAACTCGGCCTTTCTTGATTCTATCGAATTTGGGATTGGATTCTCAGTGTTATACAGTCTTGTGGAATAGTTACTTGTATGCAATTTGACCTGTATAGAGACGACCGATTATAAATACATCGGCAATTCAATATGCTGCATGTAAATACATCGGCAATTCAATATGTTGCATATCAATAGTCGTGTGTAAACGGTGCAGTTATAATCGAAGCTGAGACCCTACAACCTCTAAAGTGTTTCATTTAAAAAGCTATGCTCAGCGACATATTTTTTAGAAGACATGTCGGACGAAGGGTGGGGACTGAAACAAATCAACTCTGCTAAACAATTGTTGTGAACACTACTGAAAGGACTGATACCATGTTCAAAAATTAAGAAACGCATGACCGAAATGCACCTACAAACCTGCGACTTCGCTCATTTTAATTAATTTTTGGCCATTTAGCATGTGCACATTTATTTTATCCCAGCTTCCCCAATTCCTTTATACTTTACGGTGTATTTACGCTGGTCTTGGTGCTCCTACTGACCTGCCCCCTTGCATCTACAACTGGTTTGAAATGAACCTAACGACGGCGTCTTACCCCAAGACATCATAAGACACAACCAATAGACATTGACGACACGACAAAGACACAAGTTTGCAGAAGAAATAAAAATGCCTGCAAAAGGCCCTAGAAAATAGTGAACCCCCCCCCCCCAAAAAAAAAAAAAAAAAAAAAGGGGGTGTAAGGGTGATCTGTACCCGTTTCTATGCGTTAAAATGTGAAGGAGAAACGTTAAACCTAATCTGGCTTTTAGCGTGACCAGATCTGTGACACATTAAAGTTGAGAAAAGACTTCTCTGATTAGCTAAAATATTTACACGCTTTCATGATAAAGTTTTTTTTAATAAAATGAGAATAAAAATGCCTCCAGAAGGCCCCAGAAAATAGTGAACCCCTCCCCCAAAGAAAAGGGGGTGTAAGGGTGTTCGAATAGCGAAACCACCCACCACCCGGCACCTCCCTCCCGGGAAAAAAGGAAGGAAGGGTGCACCTGGAAGAAATTAAGTTGGAACCGGCTAAATATAATTTGAATCATGACTGCCCATGCCAAAGTGCGATGCCTATTTAAGCCGAAAAGTGCTGAAATATGCAAATTTATAGATTTTAAGCCATAGACTCCTAAAAATAAAAATAAACCCTTGTTTTATTACAGGAGGCTATGTTCACCTAAAAGTTTTTAATTCTTTTAAATAAATATCTATATTGAATATGAACACTAGATTTCGCCTACGGCCATATCCAGCAAAAAATGCCCGGTCCCGTCCGAACCCGGAAGTCAAATTGCTGCGAGCGCGGTCAGTACTGCGGTAGGGGACCACGCGGGAATACTACGTGCCGTAGGCAAAATAAAATCGCTTTAATATTTTTGTATTCTATTTCATATGTATTTGTTATCTGTAGCAACTAAGCAAGTATTACCTGAACTTAGTTTTTTTTTTATGTAACTATATACTGTTGTACAATAAACAGCAGGGGTCCACCATAGGTTTTCGATCGGGATGAGCCTCAATGACTTACATTGGAATAAATCGGACACTTGCATACAATCACACGACATTTGATCGTATCACACTAAGAAATCCCCGAAGAAAGCAGATACAAAAGTATAAAAAAGATCAGAAATGAAGTATAGAATGCATCAAAATTATTGGTTATCACACGGCACATGATTGTCCATATTAAAATCATTCGATTCAGCGACAATTTGCAACATTCGAGTGGTTTGCATAATGATGGCAAGTGAACACATTTGTTCATATCGCAGTCATTCAGTGACAACCCGTGGTCATGTTGTTATAGATATTTTAACAAACCTTGGCATTCAAGTATTTTTCTTAGTCCTGTAAATTAAACTTAAGTGTCCATAGTCCTCGGACATCCCTGAAATGAAACCTTGAACCCACACACACACACACACACACATATATATATATATATATATATATATATATATATATATATATACAAAAAAAAAGAAGTAACGGGGTTCGATCATATAATGGCATCAATGCTCATATTATATTCTCATAGACAAAGTATACTTAGACTTTATAAGTTACTCGGTTACTCTATTACGTTTGGGTTTAGGTTCTCTGTGTGCCATCTGCAAACTCCGTTGTATGGTAATTCATGTCCTCATGTTTGTACTTCCCAAGAATTTTCTTGAACACATAAGACAAAAGAGATGTAGTAACTCTACGTGTGCGACGAAGGATGATTTCTGTCGTCGTCGAATTCGATGTGACCCGATATTAAGAGCACTTGAACCGTCTACTTTGTTTACTTCGTATGTTCTGCTCTTCTTATCGGCCACTGATACCTTGAATGGTCCAATGTATTTAGCCCTATGCACAGTCGTGTCAGAGTTGCGAGCCGTGATGTTGACTATATCGCCCACCTCAAACTCGACTCTAAAACCCTAAAACATATCTCCTTCGAATCCTTCCATCGCTTCTGTCTCTTCTTGAGTGCGATGTCCTTATCTCTCTCAAGCAAGAAAAGACGACATTTCTGGTACGACGCATCTTCACTAAACATGGTAAAACATGGTCTTCCTGAGAATCCTTGTTGAAACGTACTTGTAATTCACTTTAACGGCCCCTGAAATAGTGAGCGGGTGTCGTACCAGTGACTAAATCTATGGCCACATGCCAGCATTGTCTAGCAAGGCTCCACGCTTGAATTCCTTCACCTTTCTGTGTCGTACCTCATTCGCACCTTGTGTCCGAGGCTTAAAAGATACGCCCATCTTGTGACATGATCCCGCAACGAGTAAGAGTGTCGTCAGGATATCTCCTGTAAACTCACTAACGTTGTAGGTACATACAATAGCTGGCCAGCCAAAATCTGCGAAACACTTATATATGCACTCAGCCACAGTGGGTGTTGATTTGTCTTTCAGAGGATATAGAATGTTACATCGTGAAGCAACTTCAAACACGTGACAGACATACTTATCTTTCGTGTGTTCGGACGTGGGTAGCTCAACCAAATCAATGATAACCCTGCGTCACAACTCGTCTTCTGATACAATCTTTAATGGGACATATCCATAGCGCTTGATCCGCTAGCTGTTCTTTATTGAATAATTTTCACTAGAAGTACTAAGTGTTCATGACCACTTGCCTAATTTGTAAATAGACATAATAACGTAAGTCACGTTAATACATTAGCTGATATAAATAAAGTTCCATCTGAAGAAAAGTTAAAAAAAGAAAAAGACATTGGATTTTGGAGATTGGCGGGAGGACCAAAATCTATAAGTAGTAGTTCGGAGATTATAAAATTTAGTTTATAATATCCTACATCTACTAATGTCTCAAATAGGTCCAAGTAGATGAGTCATACCAAATATTCAGGCTATTGGAGCCATCAAAGTCAATTTTGAACACTTTGGAAATATTGGAAAAAGAGCTTGTACTAAATTATTTAAAATACAAATAAAAACCAATGTATTATCTCAATTGATCTTGATATTTTAGACTGACCGGAGGCCGTATTTCTACATAGCCCCCAGTAGCTTTTAGAACTACGAACGTACGTTAAGATACGATCTAGTTGGTAAAGCGAAAACCAAAGTAAAAACGGTTTCGGTCATGACTTATCGAGTAAGTATGTGCCTATATGTACGAGTTCAAGACTCATGTTGTACTCTATGTCGTTTAGTATTTGGTCCAGTAACCATTTCCGATGTAGGCGCCTTACGTTTATTATTTGGTAAGGTAATAGCCAAAGGCTGTTCTTCATTAGTAAGTAAGTTTGAACAATTTTCTGCACTGTTGGTAAGCAGATCAGAAAGTTTAGTCACGTAGGAAGTAGGTGGCAAATAGGGAATTTCAGATCCGTCAGGGTTTGTAGTCACCTGAGGAAACCCTTTTCGTTTATCTCGTGTGTTCTTATGTAAACGCTTATTCCATTTCTTATTAAAGATACGAAGAAAGTCGCGAGATTCACGAAATGCATCGGAGGTTAGCCAAGCTACTGTCCCATCCATGAAACGGGTCTTGTAGTAAGTGTAACCGTCTTCGGATGTTTTGTCAATTATATCTTTGACTTGTGACTCCATAACTGGTACATCAGAATCAAATGAGCGAGCGAATGAGAGTTCGGAGGTAGGGATACGGTGAGTGCCTAGATTAGTTGCGCTAGTACCATCAATGTTATTCACTTCGTAAGTATCACTCTTCTCATCATGGTAGGAAATAACAAAAGGTCCTATCGTCTTAGAAGAGAGTTCGGTAACGTTGGCGTTTCGATTTATAATGTTAACGTAATCGCCGACTTTGAACTGAACAATGTTCTTAGTGTTATTACATCGGTCATACGCTGTAAGTAGGACACGATTCTTGTGCTCGAGTAAACAGGGGTAAACAACGTTCTGCATATGCTTAATCTTTTTTGTAGCCACGGGGTAACGTGTTTCTCGGGCGCAGTTTTATCAAACGTTGCTTGTAATTCACTATAGCGGCCAAAGAAATAGTGAAGCGGGAGTGTTCCAGTTTGAGGATTCATGCAGTTATTCATTTGAGTCTGAACCCATTTCAAATGATAAGGCCACATATCCTCAACGTCGTCTAGTGCGGTACGCAAGAGAGTTTCTTAAGTTCTCTATGACGTGTCTCATTTGCACCCTGCGTTTGAGATTTGTAAGGAACACCACGCCTATGGGTCATGCCTGATACGAGTATAAGTGCCTCCATTACGTCGGTACAAAACTCACTACCGTTATCAGAACATAGTACTCGGGGAAACCGAAGTCATCAAAGACGTGATAGCATAATTCTGCCACTGTTTGTGGACGTTTGTTCGGTATTGCATAAAGCAAGTTATAGCCCGAAGCCACACATAAGAAATGACAGATATATACATCGCCAGTATGCTTGGATCGCGGAGTTTAACCAAATCGACTAAGACTCGGCGCATCGGTTGGTCTTCTGTCACACTTTTAGGGGTGCCCAACCGTATCGCTTGATCTGGTTCTTTTCACAATCAGTACAGCGTCGGTATACTTCACGTATGGTTTCTTTCAGCGCCGGGTGATCAAGCCCTGCACGAATAGCCATTTTATAAGTATGCTCATATGCTCGATGCGTTAAATTATGTATAAGTTTAACTCTACTTTCGAGTTCCTCTAAGTCAGTCAGATTCTGTGTAACGCTGGCTGGATGAACCATAGTCCTGTTGAAAAGGGCAACCTCAGTATCAGGAGGGGTAGACTCCTGAGATACATAATTGACAACATTGGATTGTTGAAGTATCTTCTTCAGTTGTTTCGCAACTCCTGGCTGTTCTTTAAGCAGCACTTTAAGTAGTCGAGTGCGAGCTTCAGGTTCTCTTAGAGTTTTGTGTCTTTGATCCATGGCCTTAGCTAGTTCCATGTTTTTTACGATCTAATGCCGTTTCAATCGGCATTACCTCGACTGCAATCTTGTTGGGTGCATGTGTTGTACGAGTCTTGAGATTTTGTTCAAACTCTTTAGACTCCTCTAGTTTAGCTAAGAATTCGGTTGAGGGTTTCCACTTAGTGGTACCTGCAGGACCGATGCGACAAACAATGGTGTGTTTCCAAGGTGTCTTCTTAATAGAATAGGATCCCTGATACAAAAACGTTTCGGTTTCACGGTCGACATAAATAGGTTCGTCTTGAATCATATTAATTAAATCACGTATCCATGGGTCGGAGTTACGTAAGGGACAACACAGCGTAATGGTAGATTTAGTAATATTAACATAATTTAACAACTGTGCGATAAGTTGACAAGGTGGGTTAGCCCACGCATTATGCTTTGATAAGTCAAGCTGAAATGCATCACCTTTAGGATGAGTCAACGACCTATATTCAGAAACCTGTTTGTTATGTTCTGCGGCGAACATATCAACAGTAAATGGACCCCATCGTGATTGAGCGAGGTTAAACCATTTCTTATTTAGCATCCAATCGGTTGCTAATAACTCCTTGACTGTTTTCTGGTAGTCGGGCACAAGTCGAGAGAGCATGTCAGGAAGATGGTTATGTATTCCTGGTATGTGTGTTATATTAAAAGCGAACTTGGCAATAATGTCATGCCAGCGGCTCACCAACTGTGAATCAGGGTTCATATCTTTAAGTATGTTAAAGACTTTTGATCACAGGCGACAGTAAAGTAACTTCCATAAAGGTAGTCTTTAAACTGTCTTAGCGCAGTAACTATAGCAAGGAGCTCTTGTTTAACGGTAGGGTAATTCCGTTGACTCTTATTATAACTCTTGCTAAAGAAATGTATGTAGCGCGGTTTACCATTTATCGTTTGGTAAAGCACTCCACCTACCGCTCGATCTGAAGCGTCGGCTGCTACTTGGAATGGGACACCATCCACAGGGTACTGCATGATGGGTGCGTCCATTACTTTACTTTTGACTAGTTTAAATGCATCATCACATTCTTTAGTCCAAAGCTTTCCCAAAGGTCCTTTGTGCAGCCGTAGGTGACTGAAAGGCTTTAAGTAATGAGAAAGATGCGGTACCGAATCCGAGAAGAAGTTAACAAACCCACACACAGAGTTCACATCTCTTCCAGTAATTGGTGTTGATAAATCCAACAGAAACTGTTTCTTGCCAGGATCAATTTCTACCCCTGCTGCAGATACTTTGTAGCCAAGTAAGTGTATAGTATCTTTAGCAAAAGAACACTTGTCTTCGTTAATCTTAAGTTTAGCATGATTAAGTCGCTTTAAGACTTCTTTAACGAGTTTAGCATGTTCATGTGCTGTCTTTGTAAAGATAACTATATCATCTAAATAGACTGATACGTTATACGACAGGTCCGCAAATAGTTCCATCATAACTTGTTGGAAGAAAGAAGGTAACATGTGTAAGCCTTCAGGTGCACCTTTAAACTGGTACTTCTTACCTTGCCAAGTAAAGGAAAAGTATTTCCTATGAGGCTCATATATCTGTAGTTGATGGAATGCAGCTTTTAAGTCTATCTTGGAAAAGATAGTCGCACCCTCCATTTTGCGTAGTATCTCGCTTATCTTAGGTAAGGGAAAACTATGTTGCGGAATTAGTTGGTTGATTGGCGACAGGTCTAGTACTACTCTTGTTTTACTAAATGTTCCATCAGATTCATATCGATCGACCGCTAAGAGAGCTAAGTTAACTGGGGTTGCATCATAATTGATTTCAATTAGACCCTGTTTTAACCAATCTTCGATTTGGGTTTTGACAACGTCTTTGTGTCTCCAACTCACGTAGTTATGTGAAGGACACTTTAACTTAGAGAAGTCGACGTTTGTTAAGTCAAGTCTAACGTACCCATTAGAGAACTTAAACATACACCAGTCAGTTATTGCAATCTTCCTGTTTTGTATAATTAAGTCCATAATTATATCGGTGAAGTGCGGAGTCATATCCTTTGCTTCACCTTCCGGAGGTTTAGGTATCTTTAACATATTATCATCTGACTGATCTTTATTCGGGTCTAGCCCATTAGGCAGACCAGTGAGTGTTATACCTAACTGAGAAGATCAGTCATACCTATAATTAAATCGTATTTCTGAGACATGTCAGTAACGATTAGGTGAGTCTTCACTTCTCTTCTATCTGACAGCATTATGTGTGCATAGTCAATGGCTTGTTCGCAAGTAGTAACTTTGCCATTTCCCAAGACTAAATCAGTTGTTTCGTTATGGACAGCCATATCTGTAGCGTAGGCTACTCGGCGTGAGATAGCAGAGACTTCAGCCCCTGGATCAAATAGTGCCATAACTTTTTCTCCATTTACGAAAACCGTTTGAAAGATACGTTCATCTCCTTTGGTATAGATTTTATTGAACATTTTCTCATAATCTTGCTCTAGTGCACACATATGGTACTGTCAGTGCTTAACTTGGACGTCCAGTAAGTCCTTGCAATCCTCTTTGTGCCAACCGTTAGTACCCTTGCAAATAACACACTCTTTCATATAGTGTCCAAAATCTGGCTTGCCTGGTGCACACTTAACAGGGTCGTGTCTACCATTCCACTTGCCATTACGTTTTGTGAGGTTGTAACCACACTTCTTGCAAGGCGCCCTCACCTTCTTTTCACCTTTCGGTTCGGTAGAAGTAGAGCCAGTACCCCCTCCAGTAGTAGTGCGAGGTTTCTTAGTACTACGCGCAGTATTAGTCTCTACTGCATTTCGCTTAGTGGGCTGGGAGTAGCTCGTGGTACTAAGTACTCTAGTAGAGGGATTGGTATGCTTGTGAACTATCTTCTCAAAGACAGACCAAGGCATAGATCGCAAATCACCATAGGCGATGATGTCATCATTGACTTTCTTAAAGAGGTTAGCTCCCAGAGTCTCCATCATTTGACAAATTAATAAATATTCGCCAGTATAGGTACGACCACCCATCCGAGTATTCATATGTGTCATATGAGCTAGAGCACCTCGAATAGTGGTATCGTTCGCAAAGAACTTGCGAGACTCTAGAAGTTCACGGTCACGTGCATCTTCAAAAAAGGTGTTAAGTATATTATCACGCAACTGGTGCCAGGGTAGGGCTTTCCAGTTGGGCTCATGAGCCTTCAAGATAGTTCGCCATTCACCTGGCTCACAGAAATGAATAAAGGCATTCATCATCTGCTTATCCTTAAGGCTGGCAGACTCCTTAAGTTGGTCGAAGGCCTTCAGTGTCTCCACTGTACTCTCATTAGTAGAGAAATCGACCTCAGCCTGCGCGTTACCTAGCTGCTTTATAAAGCTTGGTTCTAAGTGTTCACGAGGCTCATGCTCAGTGCTACGGGCTGCTAGTGCCAAGATGGTGTCTACTTCCTTTCTCTTGTTATCGATTAGATAGCGAATGTTATCCGCTTTCCTATCGTCAAGGTCAGAGTCATTCAATAGACGGTCCTCAAAGACTTGAATACCAGAGCGTAATAGCCTGAGACGAGTATGTCTGGTTCTCACTTCCTCATCCTCAGGATTAAAGCGGGAACTCTCTAACGAGGTACTGGTGTAGCGATTGCCAAAATCGTGATTACCAGGGTTAGTTGGCAAATGAGGGTCGATATTACGAGGATGGTAAGCCTCATCGAGTTCCATACGATCATATCCTCTGACAGGGTTAGGTTTGTCAAGAGGATGGTCAATGGTAGCATCAGAGCTATAGAGATTAAATTTTGAAATATGTTCTGGCACCCGATGAGATGCCGACAGAGTTTGTGGCCCTAGTAGTGCTCAGGAATTGACAACTGTGATTAAATTCCCTGGCAGAATTGTTTGGAACCAGCGGATTTGCACTTGGCAATTGTTACTCCGCAAAATTTGTCGCAATACTGCTTGAACAGGTAGAACCATGGTGCTCTTGGTACCCATGGTAGGCATACTGTGGCCCGTGCGCCGTCGGCTCGTATCTTGCGTAACATCCTGTGTATCTGTTCCCAAGGCGGGTTCATCCATCCATCGACTATCGACCAGTCGTGGGCAAACGCTCCTTCCCCATCATCCTTCGTCCAGAACCGAGGAAGCTGAGCGTTAGTTGGGTCCACAAATACATCTATGTCATTCGGTCCGAAGTGTTGTTGCGCTTGTTCAAAGTATCTAGGGGATAACTGCCAGCAGGCTGTATACATTATTTCGAGTTCGTCCTGCTCCGCTGTCCCCTCGTGTACTCTACTTAACATGTCCGGGTGCACATTTGTCTCTCCTGGTATATGTGATATGGTGAAGTTGAATGGCGCGATGATATGATGCCATCTCTGAAGCATCGGATTAAGCTTGAGCTGTGTGTTCATATACACAAAGGCCTTGTGGTCCGTGAAGACGGCAAACCTTGCCCATCCAAGTATTCCCTGAAATGTGCCAGTCCATATACCAATGCCAGTAACTCTTTCATAGGTGTGGCGTAGTTCTGTTGCGCATGGTTCAGGGTCTTACTAAAGAACATTAGGTCATGTTTCTTACCGTCGACCCATTGGAATAGCGCTCCCCCCAAACCGTAATCGCTAGCGTCGGTTTCCAAATTCAAAGGAATGCCGTCGACCGGAAAGTGTAACGCCACAGCATTCACCACTGCGTCCTTTATTGCCTGCCACGCCTGTGCATGTCTCTCCTCCCAACGATCACCTATCAACTCCTTTGGTTTGAGTTTGCAAAATTCGCGCAAGGGTGCAACCGTGTCCGCGAAATTAGGCAGATGTTCGTGGAGGTAATTTGCTAAACCCAACTCCGAGGCTATATCTTTGTACCGTAGTGGTGTGGGCCAGTCGATCAGCTTGACCTGCTTTTCATGGTCAATGTCAATGACTTGTGCCGATACTTTCTTCCCTAGGATCATGACTTCGGAAATAGCGAAGTGGCACTTGGCAGGGTTAAGCTTAAAAATGTGGTATGTTAAGCATTGTATCACCATCTGCATCGTCCTAACGTGTTAGTCATAATCGTCACTGGCGATAACTATGTCATCGATATAGTGGTGAACCGGTAAGCCATCAAGTATCGTACTCAAGGTACGTTGGAACTGCTGCGTGAGTACATGAAGACCGAACGGTGCTGATGTGAACGAGTACAGATAACGTTCGTGTGTAAAACTAAATAAGTATTGTGAGTCTGGATGGATGGGCAGCCTGTGGTATGCTGCCGATATGTCCAGCGTCGTGTAGTACTTCTTACTCTTGAGGCGAGATATGAGTTCGTTGACCTTGGGGATCAGGAACTGGTCACCAGAAATAAGCGCGTTAACGGCACGCATATCTAAACACACGCATACCTCCTTGACGTTGCCTTCTGCATCGAATGTCGGTACCGCAAGGAGAGGAAGATTAACAGTCGTTGGTGTCGTTCGTTTCGTAATCACCAAATCTATCAACCACTTCTTCACTTGTTCATCCACATAGGGAAGCCATCGATCGGATACGAAGTTACGTGTCGATCTCCGCATCTGCAACACTTGTTCATGGGATACTGGGATGGATACCTCACTCCCTTCCAGACGGCAGCGCGCGTCGTCGGCAATTTTTGCATTGGCTTCCAAATCCTGTGCCAGCCGTTGGTGTACATCGACGGGTTCCGGTTTCTTCGTGCCTTTAGGGAGTACGTACATTCCATGGGAATGAATGTTGTCTGCGGATTAACATCAGAACGTTTGTTTGTAACATAGGACGTTTTAAGATAGCCTCTGCGTCTACCTTGTTCTTGTGTAGAACTTTGCCAAACTTCGCATTGTTTTAAAGGCCTTCAATACGTCTGGGCCGTCGAATGCCGATGGGGGTAGATCGTATTGTGTGCAATCTGCAAACTCCGTTGTATGGTAAGTCATGTCCTCATGTTTGTACTTCCCAAGAATTTTCTTGAACACATAAGACATAAGAGATGTAGTAACTCTACGTGTGCGACGAAGGATGATTTCTGTCGTCGGAATTCGATGTGACCCGATATTAAGAGCACTTGAACCGTCTACTTTGTTTACTTCGTATGTTCTGCTCTTCTTATCGGCCACTGAAACCTTGAATGGTCCAATGTATTTAGCCGTATGCACAGTCGTGTCAGAGTTGCGAGCCGTGATGTTGACTATATCGCCCACCTCAAACTCGACTCTAAAACCCTAAAACATATCCTTCGAATCCTTCCATCGCTTCTGTCTCTTCTTGAGTGCGATGTCCTTATATCTCTCAAGCAAGAAAAGACGACATCTCTGGTACGACGCATCTTCTCTAAACATGGTAAAACATGGTGTTCCTGAGAATCCTTGTTGAAACGTACTTGTAATTCACTTTAACGGCCCCTGAAATAGTGAGCGGGTGTTGTACCAGTGACTAAATCCGGTGTCTTGTTCATTTGTGTCTGTACCCAGTTAGTTGAGTATGGCCACGTGCCAGCATTGTCTAGCAAGGCTCCACGCTTGAACTCCTTCAGCTTTCTGTGTCGTACCTCATTCGCACCTTGTGTCTGAGGCTTAAAAGATACGCCCATCTTGTGACATGATCCCGCAACGAGTAAGAGTGTCGTCAGGATATCTCCTGTAAACTCACTAACGTTGTAGGTACATACAATAGCTGGCCAGCCAAAATCTGCGAAACACTTATATATGCACTCAGCCACAGTGGGTGTTGATTTGTCTTTCAGAGGATATAGAACGTTACATCGTGAAGCAACTTCAAACACTTGACAGACATACTTATCTTTCGTGTGTTCGGACGTGGGTAGCTCAACCAAATCAATAATAACCCTGCGTCACAACTCGTCTTCTGATACAATCTTTAATGGGGCATATCCATAGCGCTTGATCCGACTATCTTCGCAGTCGTTGTATTTGTGATGCACCTGAGATATATATTGCCTAAGCTTTGGATGTATAATTACTCTTGCAATCTTTCTTAGCCATAACCTTATCCACGCGTTTAAGCGCATAATTTTGCATTAACCACTTCAGAATGTCGTCCTCCGATGAACTCGCTGAGTCAATGTCTGGAGGTTAGGATTCCGCTACTACATCACTGGGACTTGAAGATTCGTCTGGTCTCATCTCGCCTGAAAGATCGGCCGTGTGAATTCTACTAATGTACTCCTTGTCCATGGGTTGAGTAGCATGGTGGTATACATCTGGAAAATCGTCCCTGTCAGAACGTATCTCCTTGTAGAATGCTTTCGCTAGTGACTTGTTCCTCTTTGTTACTGTAGGATTAGATTGTACCTCGGTAACGCATACTGCAGTTTTGGAATCTTGGATTCTTCAACCTTACGCTTGAAGGTCTCGCTAAAACCCTAAACTCTAAACCCTTGAAGGTCTCGAACTGTGTTCATTTGGATGTTCCAACTGGACCTATTCGACATATGATTATATATCGCCAAGGCATCTTCTGACCTGCACGGGTACCCTGGTAGAGAAAGTATCTACCTCTCTATCCACATATATGGGCTCACATTGTATCATCGATATCAACTGTGGGAGCTATTTATCTGAATGTCTTACGGGACAACACAACGTGATGGTAGCATCGTGTATATGTACATAATTAGCAACTGTGATATCAACAACCACGGTGGATTCGCCCATGCGTTCTCATCTGTTAAGTCGATTTGAAACTCATCACCTTCTGGATGTTTCAGAGTCCGGTATCGCAGCAGCTGCGCATTATGATGTGCTGCAAACATGTCAAGGGTAATAGGGTTTTATAAAACCCTAAAACCCTATTGTCGCAATCTTAAACCATCTAGAATTGGCCATCCAATCCGTAGCTAGTAACTCTCGGCCCATTTTGTTGAAGTACGGTACAAAGCGTGACAGCATATCCGATAAGTGAGTATGCATCCCCGGTATGTGTGATGCTAAATGGAAAATTTGCATTCGTATCGTGCCATCGACTGACCAATTGTGAGTTGGGGTTCTAAAATCCCCAGTCCTTAAAATGAGTGAGTCCAGTCACAATAGCCAACAGCTCTTGTTGCACCGTCGGGTAGTTGATTTGTGACGAGTTCATAGCCCTGCTAAAGAACTGCACGTATCTCGGTTTCCCGTCAATCATTTGATACAGAACGCCTCCTAACGCCATGACGGATGCGTCTGTAGCCACCATGAATGGTACTCCATGTTTCGGTGGCTGGACTACTGGAGCCCGCTGAACCACTGTTTGGAGCTGCTAAAAGGCATCATCACATTCATTAACCCACAACGCTGCCAATCTAGCCGTGTGACATCTTAAATGTTCGAAAGGCATAAGGTAGCTTGCCAAGTGTGGAGCTGCATCTGACAGGAAGTTGACGAATCCGCACATGCTGTTAATATCTTTGCTTGTAGTGGGGTTTCTCCGATCCAGCAAGTGTTCGACCTTTCCGTGGTCGATCATAATATCGTCCCCAGAGACCTGATATCCCAACAAATGTATCTCATTTACACCAAACTGACCTTGTTGCTGTTGATTTCGCACATATACATATTCAGCGTAGCTAAAACCTCACGCACAACACTATCATACTCCTCTTTGGTTTTAGTAAATACCACTTTATCGTCGATATATACCTGTACATTGTCCATATCTCTCAACGGGTCCTGCATGATCTTTTGAAAGAAGGCTGGAAACGTATGTAGACCAAATGGTGCTCCCTTGAACAGATACTGCTGTCCATCCTAAGTGAAGGTAAAATTATACTTCCAGTGTGGTTTGCATATCTTCATTTGGTGGTAGCCTTGCTTCCAATCGATGGTCGAAAAAATATCTGGTTTTAGGGTTTTAGGGTTTTAGGGTTTTTAGGGTTTTAGGGTTTTAGGGTTTTTAGGGTTTAGGGTTTAGGGTTTAGGTACCTTTATTTGTTTACACGCTATTGCTATATACAATGGCTTGTGTCCGAAGACCTGTGGCGGCCGGCAGGTGTCGCAGTTTGTGCCTTAATCCCTGTTTTCTCAGGTAGAGGCTAACTGAACTGTCTAATAGCTGAGTTGTTGCGCTGCGTTTAGTTTGCTATGTGGCTTGGTTTCTTTGGGTATGTAGTTCTATGGGTTGTTTTAGTAGTAGTTTGTAAATCCTAACTGGTTGGAAACAAGTGCTGAGAATATACTATGACCGATTTGCATTTCGTATTACTGAATATGAGAGAGAGACCAGTAGCGGCACTACTGTCTCGGACTCACTACCGCATCACCGGGTTGCGATTTGCAGCTGTGTCTGCCGGTAGGCGCTTAGGGCGGATGTGTTCTAGGAGGTGGGCGTTTCATCGCAGGATGTTTGTTGATATAATTGCTATTCAGCTTCAAGTCAATGCAAATCTGTCGTAGGCATATTTGCCAACACTTGTTAAAATCAGGTGGATCTAGACTGCTAGTGATATAGGAGAGAGTGATATCTATTGGGATGTAGTTTTCTAAATCCTGATCTATATCGAACAGGGGGTGAATGTGGTGGTGGGGTAGTGTGCGTTTCCAATACTGTGGTGTGATTATGTACGCTGCTGCCTCTGGGTGAAGCGTATTGAAATCTATTTGCGGATTATCAATCCACAGTACTCTATTGGGTTGCTGGCCACGATCTATACTAGCCAGTGATGGCCATATAAATTCATTGCCTGGGTGTGCACCATTTACACGTAACGTATGAACTACAGTAGTCATGAAACGCGGCACTGGAAACACTTTTTCTATGAGTATGTTTGGTTCTATCGGTCCCTTGTGTATATACACTAGTTGATCGTGAATCGTTAGCATGTCTGTATAGCGCTTGCGACTACTAAGTGCATCTAGCAGTGTCTTATTAACTACTACGCCTTTCTGTGGTGCGATCAGTTTTGACACAAACTCTAACACGAAGGGACATGTAAAGTGTGTGGGAGTGAACTTTCTAGCGCTACAGCCGATGCATGCGAGACCTGCCGGGGTCTTTTCTAGCGTGAAACAGAACCTGTGTAATATGTAGAACAGGAAGATCGTCGGAACTCGGAAGAGAAGACTGCTGAAGCTGTGATGTTCCAGCGGTGTGTCGAATCGGTAGCGTTCTTCTTCGCCGGGGTAGATGAGCCGAAATCTCAGCTCGCGTGCTGCCTCGCGGTGTAGCGCACCGTCTTCCTTGTTTGGGTTCTTTTTGGTATAGAAAGTCTTCAATTGTCTGTATAGTTTATAATATGGATAAAAATAGATGTTCTCGCGAGCGAGCATGGTGAGTCCCATCGGGGTGAAAACGGATTTGCGTTTGTTCATATAGTCTTGCAGTGGATTTCTGATTGACATTCTACTAATATGATTGATTAAACTTACACATTGCCACTCACACAGTGCCTGCGCATCAAGCAAGCCACAAAATTTGATCGAATTACGCATAGTAGGTGTGAAACTCTTAGGCGGGTCTTTCTGTGCCGCTGTAGATGTAATATATCCTACAGCACGATGGAGCACAAAGTTTAGTTGGAATAACTGTTTGTCTATCACTTCAGTGAGTGATTTATCGGCTAAAGGGATAAAACATAGTCCATATGTGATTTTGAGAGTATAAACACTCGAGAAATCATCAGCTTGTTATGCGGGTGCAAGTGATCCCCAGCTCGGAAGCCGAAAGGACCGCTATCGGTTATTGCATTATTGAGCGTGGTGGTTCTATTTGCAAGCATCTCTACTATATTGATTCCTTTTGGGCTCATTGGAAACCCAAGGTATCGTGCAGTCTTAGTGGATTGTATACTACATTGATCGAGCACAAATGTAAATCGGTCCTTTGGGTTTTCTGGTGCTATGTATAGTGATTTTAGTGGGTGGAACTCAACACCAGAACGTCTGCCCCACACAGCTGCGAGATTAAGACACTGCTGTAGTTTCAGGGTGTTTCGATTGTATAGTGACATGTCATCTACCCAACCGAGAAACCCATTGGGGTCAACTTTCTCGAGACTGTCTAAAAGTGGGTCTATATATATATTAAATAATGTAGGGGCTATTGGGTCGCCCTGGGTCAATCCATTCTTTCGAGCGAATTTTGGACCCAACACTTGCTGGTACGTAACGCGCGAAGTCACATTGAGATACATATTTTTGAACAAACTGATGAGTTGTGTGGGTACATGTCTATTGTGTAGTAAACGCCACAACCTGTCCAATCGCACAGAATCGTATGCTTTCTTAATGTCTAGGAATATCTGATGTGTAGGTGCATCTGTAGGATTGGCCTGGTTTATATATTCGTGTAATGTCAGTGCGTGTGTAAAGCAAGAATAGCCGGATTTGAATCCACCTTGTCTTTTTTGTGTGTTTTAAATGCATCTAATTTGTTAATATGACTGAGCAACACGATTTGGAAGATGCGTCTTAATATCTGGGTGAGCGTTATAGGTCGGAATTGCTCTGGACCTAACGGTATATCAATCTTAGGGATAGGTACTATAAGAGTGCATAGCCATGCATCAGGTATCTCCCGTGTGAAGTATCTTAGTGAATAACAGGTGCAACACCTTGAGAATTGGCGATTTGGGATTGGGTTTCCCCTGGTCTTTGTGGCCTCTAGGGTACGGTTCTATTGCAGCTTTTAAGAGATCGATATGTATGCCATCCGGGCCTGAGCCTTTTCGACTATCGTATCTCAAAATTGCATCCATAATATTTCCTGTAGTGAAAACATCATGGTCTATCGGGATAAATTCTGAGTGTGTTTTTCTCTGGTATCTTGTAGAAGGCATCTCTGTTGAATAACTTTTCTAAAAAACGAACTAATAATATGTGCAGTTGGTTCTGTGGTATTTGGTATAGTGGGTTGTCTTGTTCTAGATTTTCGCTGTTTAGAGAACAACCTGACTATAGCATCATTGGGTACTCGTTCTGTGGAGCGGAGGGGTGTGCATGATCTATGAGGATTACTTTCTAAGAAGTAACCGTAGAAACAGCCTTGTGCTCGTTTCCAAAACTGATTGATTATAGAGTCGTATATGATTTTGATATCATTCTGATCTGAGTTCTGAACTCGTTTGATCCATGTCTTAGCAAACACCCGAATTCTGGTACAAAATGTACGTGTATAGCGCACATTTTTTGCAGTTATAGGTTCGAATGCGATATCTGTTGTAGTAGCCTGAGATGGCATACATTCTATGTCTGCAGGTTTAGTGTGTACTGTCTGAGTATCTGGTGATTCAATTTGTATTGCAAATACCCACTCGTGGTCTGTCCTGAGCCCGATATCTTTACAACGTATAAGAGATAGTGATGTCTTTTGTGCGTGCTTGTGCATATACGTGATCGACCCGTATATTCCCAGATTGCGATGGGAGTACATGATCTAGCCTATGTAGTCGTGTGTAGAATTTGATCGATTCTCTGCGCGCAGGGGAAATGATTTTATCGTCGCCATATTCGATATCACGAAAATTCATGTCGCCACACAACACGTGTGGTTTGCAATTCAGAGATAATAGCACATTATATACATCATCCCCTAGGGATGGCGCCAAATATACACAAGCAACAGTCACTGCGCGAAACGTGAAAGCCACGAAATATTGACTAAAAGCGTGCAATCTAAATTGATATGCATTGTGTCTACTAATCACGGCAACACCGTTATTTCTGCCCCCCGCGATGAGCACTGGCCGAAGGCGGTGAGGCGTAGATCAGATTTGTATTAGTATTATTACACACAGCATTCAAACGATCGGTCGGTATAACCCCAGGTCTCTACTAAACACAGGGCATCGCATTGACTGCAAAGTGAGCGTATTATTTCGTATTGTTTAGCTACATTCATTAGAGAATTTAGATTGACATAATACACGAGAATGTCACTCATTGCGATTTCATCTTACTATCAGTACGGGTTTGTATAAAGTCAGAGAGTTCCTTTCTCGTTTCTGGATCACTGATTGGTGGTGAGTTAAACCCATCTCCTAAGACTGCGACTCAATTCATCTTCAGATAGAGTTCTAACGATTCATCATCATTCGAGTTTTAGGGTTTTAGGGTTTTCGGGTTTTAGACACTTTTAGGGTTTTAGGGTTTAAGGTTAGGGTTCAGGTTGTTTTAGGGGTTTTTTAGGGTTTAGGGTTTTAGGGTTTAGGGTTTAGGGTTTAGGGTTTAGGTACCTTTATTTGTTTACACGCTATTGCTATATACAATGGCTTGTGTCCGAAGACCTGTGGCGGCGCAGGTGTCGCAGTTTGTGCCTTAATCCCTGTTTTCTCAGGTAGAGGCTAACTGAACTGTCTAATGGCTGAGTTGTTGCGCTGCGTTTAGTTTGCTATGTGGCTTGGTTTCTTTGGGTATGTAGTTCTATGGGTTGTTTTAGTAGTAGTTTGTAAATCCTAACTGGTTGGAAACAAGTGCTGAGAATATACTATGACCGATTTGCATTTCGTGTATTACTGAATATGAGAGAGAGACCAGTAGCGGCACTACTGTCTCGGACTCACTACCGCATCACCGGGTTGCGATTTGCAGCTGTGTCTGCCGGTAGGCGCTTAGGGCGGATGTGTTCTAGGAGGTGGGCGTTTCATCGCAGGATGTTTGTTGATATAATTGCTATTCAGCTTCAAGTCAATGCAAATCTGTCGTAGGCATATTTGCCAACACTTGGTAAAATCAGGTGGATCTAGACTGCTAGTGATATAGGAGAGAGTGATATCTATTGGGATGTTGTTTTCTAAATCCTGATCTATATCGAACAGGGGGTGAATGTGGTGGTGGGGTAGTGTGCGTTTCCAATACTGTGGTGTGATTATGTACGCTGCTGCCTCTGGGTGAAGCGTATTGAAATCTATTTGCGGATTATCAATCCACAGTACTCTATTGGGTTGCTGGCCACGATCTATACTAGCCAGTGATGGCCATATAAATTCATTGCCTGGGTGTGCACCATTTACACGTAACGTATGAACTACAGTAGTCATGAAACGCGGCACTGGAAACACTTTTTCTATGAGTATGTTTGGTTCTATCGGTCCCTTGTGTATATATACTAGTTGATCGTGAATCGTTAGCATGTCTGTATAGCGCTTGCGACTACTAAGTGCATCTAGCAGTGTCTTATTAACTACTACGCCTTTCTGTGG
Source organism: Sphaeroforma sirkka (assembly GCA_001586965.3). Taxonomy (NCBI): domain Eukaryota; class Ichthyosporea; order Ichthyophonida; genus Sphaeroforma; species Sphaeroforma sirkka. The sequence goes on from LUCW03000206.1 coordinate 146,444, forward strand.
TGCGATCAGTTTTGACACAAACTCTAACACGAAGGGACATGTAAAGTGTGTGGGAGTGAACTTTCTAGCGCTACAGCCGATGCATGCGAGACCTGCCGGGGTCTTTTCTAGCGTGAAACAGAACCTGTGTAATATGTAGAACAGGAAGATCGTCGGAACTCGGAAGAGAAGACTGCTGAAGCTGTGATGTTCCAGCGGTGTGTCGAATCGGTAGCGTTCTTCTTCGCCGGGGTAGATGAGCCGAAATCTCAGCTCGCGTGCTGCCTCGCGGTGTAGCGCACCTTCTTCCTTGTTTGGGTTCTTTTTTTGGTATAGAAAATCTTCAATTGTCTGTATAGTTTATAATATGGATAAAAATAGATGTTCTCGCGAGCGAGCATGGTGAGTCCCATCGGGGTGAAAACGGATTTGCGTTTGTTCATATAGTCTTGCAGTGGATTTCTGATTGACATTCTACTAATATGATTGATTAAACTTACACATTGCCACTCACACAGTGCCTGAGCATCAAGCAAGCCACAAAATTTGATCGAATTACGCATAGTAGGTGTGAAACTCTTAGGCGGGTCTTTCTGTGCCGCTGTGGATGTAATATATCCCTACAGCACGATGGAGCACAAAGTTGAGTTGGAATAACTGTTTGTCTATCACTTCAGTGAGTGATTTATCGGCTAAAGGGATAAAACAGAGTCCATAAGTGATTTTGGAGAGTATAAACACTCGAAAAAAAAATCATCAGCTTGTTATGCGGGTGCAAGTGATCCCCAGCTCGAAAGCCGAAAGGACCGCTATCGGTTATTGCATTACTAAGCGTGGTGGTTCTATTTGCAAGCATCTCTACTATATTGATTCCTTTTGGGCTCATTGGAAACCCAAGGTATCGTGCAGTCTTAGTGGATTGTATACTACATTGATCGAGCACAAATGTAAATCGGTCCTTTGGGTTTTCTGGTGCTATGTATAGTGACTTTAGTGGGTGGAACTCAACACCAGAACGTCTGCCCCACACGGCTGCGAGATTAAGACACTGCTGTAGTTTCAGGGTGTTTCGATTGTATAGTGACATGTCATCTACCCAACCGAGAAACCCATTGGGGTCAACTTTCTCGAGACTGTCTAAAAGTGGGTCTATATATATATTAAATAATGTAGGGGCTATTGGGTCGCCCTGGGTCAATCCATTCTTTTCGAGCGAATTTTGGACCCAACACTTGCTGGTACGTAACGCGCGAAGTCACATTGAGATACATATTTTTGAACAAACTGATGAGTTGTGTGGGTACATGTCTATTGTGTAGTAAACGCCACAACCTGTCCAATCGCACAGAATCGTATGCTTTCTTAATGTCTAGGAATATCTGATGTAGGTGCATCTGTAGGATTGGCCTGGTTTATATATTCGTGTAATGTCAGTGCGTGTGTAAAGCAAGAATAGCCGGATTTGAATCCACCTTGTCTTTTGTGTGTTTTAAATGCATCTAATTTGTTAATATGACTGAGCAACACGATTTGGAAGATGCGTCTTAATATCTGGGTGAGCGTTATAGGTCGGAATTGCTCTGGACCTAACGGTATATCAATCTTAGGGATAGGTACTATAAGAGTGCATAGCCATGCATCAGGTATCTCTCCCGTGTGAAGTATCTTAGTGAATAACAGGTGCAACACCTTGAGAATTGGCGATTTGGGATTGGGTTTCCCTGGTCTTTGTGGCCTCTAGGGTACGGTTCTATTGCAGCTTTTAAGAGATCGATATGTATGCCATCCGGGCCTGAGCCTTTTCGACTATCGTATCTCAAAATTGCATCCATAATATTTCCTGTAGTGAAAAAAAAACATCATGGTCTATCGGGATAAATTCTGAGTGTGTTTTCTCTGGTATCTTGTAGAAGGCATCTCTGTTGAATAACTTTTCTAAAAAACGAACTAATAATATGTGCAGTTGGTTCTGTGGTATTTGGTATAGTGGGTTGTCTTGTTCTAGATTTTCGCTGTTTAGAGAACAACCTGACTATAGCATCATTGGGTACTCGTTCTGTGGAGCGGAGGGGTGTGCATGATCTATGAGGATTACTTTCTAAGAAGTAACCGTAGAAACAGCCTTGCGCTCGTTTCCAAAACTGATTGATTATAGAGTCGTATATGATTTTGATATCATTCTGATCTGAGTTCTGAACTCGTTTGATCCATGTCTTAGCAAACACCTGAATTCTGGCGCAAAATGTACGTGTATAGCGCACATTTTTTTGCAGTTATAGGTTCGAATGCGATATCTGTTGTAGCCCTGAGATGGCATACATTCTATGTCTGCAGGTTTAGTGTGTACTGTCTGAGTATCTGGTGATTCAATTTGTATTGCAAATACCCACTCGTGATCTGTCCTGAGCCCGATATCTTTACAACGTATAAGAGATAGTGATGTCTTTGTGCGTGCTTGTGCATATACGTGATCGACCCGTATATTCCCAGATTGCGATGGGAGTACATGATCTAGCCTATGTAGTCGTGTGTAGAATTCGATCGATTCTCTGCGCGCAGGAGAAATGATTTTATCGTCGCCATATTCGATATCACGAAAATTCATGTCGCCACACAACACGTGTGTGTTTTGCAATTCAGAGATAATAGCACATTATATACATCATCCCCTAGGGATGGCGCCAAATATACACAAGCAACAGTCACTGCGCGAAACGTGAAAGCCACGAAATATTGACTAAAAAAGCGTGCAATCTAAATTGATATGCATTGTGTCTACTAATCACGGCAACACCGTTATTTCTGCCCCCCGCGATGAGCACTGGCCGAAGGCGGTGAGGCGTAGATCAGATTTGTATTAGTATTATTACACACAGCATTCAAACGATCGGTATAACCCCAGGTCTCTACTAAACACAGGGCATCGCATTGACTGCAAAGTGAGCGTATTATTTCGTATTGTTTAGCTACATTCATTAGAGAATTTAGATTGACATAATACACGAGAATGTCACTCATTGCGATTTCATCTTACTATCAGTACGGGTTTGTATAAAGTCAGAGAGTTCCTTTCTCGTTTCTGGATCACTGATTGGTGGTGAGTTAAACCCATCTCCTAAGACTGCGACCAATTCATCTTCAGATAGAGTATCTAACGATTCATCATCATTGCCTTCGAGTCTAGTTCTAGCTCGTTCGTTATCGCTATCGCTTTGACACTTACGTTTGAGGTATGACGATAATTTAGTGATCTCTGATTGTACTTCCATATGATCACTCTCTGACCTAGCAGATGTTTGTATATCTGCGGGCGAAACTAATAGTTATGGCGAGTGTGTTTGTTATATTGGAACTAGTGGTTGTTGTTTCGGAATCTGTAGAATTTGCTTTAGATTTAGGCTGTGTTGGATCGTCGGGTACTCTACTGAGCAGGTATGCGAGCACTCTAGGGTACTGGGGTGGACATTTCTCACGTTCTAGTGCACTTTTATAAGCGGTGGTTAAACGAGTACGTGCTCCATTGATTGCGATAGGATTGGTCACATTCATAGGGTCGGCGCCTTTGTTTGTACGCCAGCCGCGTGCTAATAGAATCTGTTTGGTTTTAGAACCAAAGCGTGCAGGAACGACTAAATTAACTGCGCTTCGATCTTTGTAAAGATACGAAGCGTGTAAGATGGGGATATTTTTCAATAAGTGAAAGTTCCATAGCCATTTCGATAGGTGTTTGTTGGTTGGAAGTGATCCATCCTCTAAAGCGTGAGTGTTGCAGTTAAAGTATAGTGCAGAGAGCTCCCAGTGATCCTGACAATCCCAAATAGATGGGGGGTTTGCTTGGCTTAAAGAGAGCTTCCTGTGCCTCGCGAGAGGATGGGCTTCTAGTTTGATTGAGCATTTCTTTAAATGATTTCGGTCCAGGCCTTTGCTTCGGGTCCGATTGTGATTCGCCCAAATTGGGGAAATCAGTGGTGTTCATGGTTGGCATAGGTGTGTGTGTGTGTCTGTTGTGTTGGTTGCTTGGTGTAGTTTGCGTTTGAGCTGTTCATTCTCTACTTTGAGTTGATTGTTCTGTTCTTGTAAGAGACTATAAGCAGACTCAAGTCTATTCAGGCGCTCTTCAACACTTTTCTCACCACTTACCTTGGTGTTGCCTTTCTCAGATGTACGTACCTTATTGACATTTTCCTCTAGTTGAGATATCTTCACGTTGATCGGCTTGAGTGCTGTTTCCATTGTCGCTCGGATCAGGCTTGCTAGATCGTCCCCCGTAAGAGGTATGGCCCCGGCCATGGCGTCGTCCAACTTATGACTCTAGCCCTTTTGCCGGCCAAAATCAACCGGCTGTGGTCTAGTGGTATTTCGGTACTTTGTTGATGTGGTGGTCACGTGTTCAATTCTTTGTGTGGGCCCAGGCCCATGATTTTGGGGTTTGGGTGGTTTCTATTGTTTGGCGTTCACTTTCGCACTGTTGATGTTGTGTTCACGTTAAAGTGAGATTTTTCAGGTTTGAGGGGTTTGAAACATATAAATTTCAAAAAATATAGGCCCAAAAAGTGAAATATATAAATTTTTAGGGTGAAATGGCCCAGGGCCCAGGGCCCAGGGTTTAGGGTTTCAGGGCTCAGGCTTAGGGCCCAGGGCCAGGGGGCCCAGGGCCCAAATTTAGGGTTTAGGGCCTCAGGGCCCAGGGCCTCAGGGTCTAGGGCCTAGGGCCCAGGGCCCATAAATCAGGGCCTAGGGCCCAGGGCCTAGGCCTAGGGCCTTAGGGCCAGGTTTAGGGCCTAGGGTTTTTTAGGGTTTTAGGGCTTTAGGGTTTTTTTAGGGTTTAGGGTTTAGGGTACCTTTATTTGTTTACACGCCATTGCTATATACAATGGCTTGTGTCCGAAGACCTGTGGCGGCCGGCAGGTGTCGCAGTTTGTGCCTTAATCCCTGTTTTCTCAGGTAGAGGCTAACTGAACTGTCTAATGGCTGAGTTGTTGCGCTGCGTTTAGTTTGCTATGCGGCTTGGTTTCTTTGGGTATGTAGTTCTATGGGTTGTTTTAGTAGTAGTTTGTAAATCCTAACTGGTTGGAAACAAGTGCTGAGAATATACTATGACCGATTTGCATTTCGTATTACTGAATATGAGAGAGAGACCAGTAGCGGCACTACTGTCTCGGACTCACTACCGCATCACCGGGTTGCGATTTGCAGCTGTGTCTGCCGGTAGGCGCTTAGGGCGGATGTGTTCTAGGAGGTGGGCGTTTCATCGCAGGATGTTTGTTGATATAATTGCTATTCAGCTTCAAGTCAATGCAAATCTGTCGTAGGCATATTTGCCAACACTTGGTAAAATCAGGTGGATCTAGACTGCTAGTGATATAGGAGAGAGTGATATCTATTGGGATGTTGTTTTCAAAACCTGATCTATATCGAACAGGGGTGAATGTGGTGGTGGGGTAGTGTGCGTTTCCAATACTGTGGTGTGATTATGTACGCTGCTGCCTCTGGGTGAAGCGTATTGAAATCTATTTGCGGATTATCAATCCACAGTACTCTATTGGGTTGCTGGCCACGATCTATACTAGCCAGTGATGGCCATATAAATTCATTGCCTGGGTGTGCACCATTTACACGTAACGTATGAACTACAGTAGTCATGAAACGCGGCACTGGAAACACTTTTTCTATGAGTATGTTTGGTTCTATCGGTCCCTTGTGTATATATACTAGTTGATCGTGAATCGTTAGCATGTCTGTATAGCGCTTGCGACTACTAAGTGCATCTAGCAGTGTCTTATTAACTACTACGCCTTCTGTGGTGCGATCAGTTTTGACACAAACTCTAACACGAAGGGACATGTAAAGTGTGTGGAGTGAACTTTCTAGCGCTACAGCCGATGCATGCGAGACCTGCCGGGGTCTTTTCTAGCGTGAAACAGAACCTGTGTAATATGTAGAACAGGAAGATCGTCGGAACTCGGAAGAGAAGACTGCTGAAGCTGTGATGTTCCAGCGGTGTGTCGAATCGGTAGCGTTCTTCTTCGCCGGGGTAGATGAGCCGAAATCTCAGCTCGCGTGCTGCCTCGCGGTGTAGCGCACCTTCTTCCTTGTTTGGGTTCTTTTGGTATAGAAAATCTTCAATTGTCTGTATAGTTTATAATATGGATAAAAATAGATGTTCTCGCGAGCGAGCATGGTGAGTCCCATCGGGGTGAAAACGGATTTGCGTTTGTTCATATAGTCTTGCAGTGGATTTCTGATTGACATTCTACTAATATGATTGATTAAACTTACACATTGCCACTCACACAGTGCCTGAGCATCAAGCAAGCCACAAAATTTGATCGAATTACGCATAGTAGGTGTGAAACTCTTAGGCGGGTCTTTCTGTGCCGCTGTGGATGTAATATACCCTACAGCACGATGGAGCACAAAGTTTAGTTGGAATAACTGTTTGTCTATCACTTCAGTGAGTGATTTATCGGCTAAAGGGATAAAACAGAGTCCATAAGTGATTTTGAGAGTATAAACACTGAAAAATCATCAGCTTGTTATGCGGGTGCAAGTGATCCCCAGCTCGAAAGCCGAAAGGACCGCTATCGGTTATTGCATTACTGAGCGTGGTGGTTCTATTTTTGCAAGCATCTCTACTATATTGATTCCTTTGGGCTCATTGGAAACCCAAGGTATCGTGCAGTCTTAGTGGATTGTATACTACATTGATCGAGCACAAATGTAAATCGGTCCTTTGGGTTTTCTGGTGCTATGTATAGTGACTTTAGTGGGTGGAACTCAACACCAGAACGTCTGCCCCACACGGCTGCGAGATTAAGACACTGCTGTAGTTTCAGGGTGTTTCGATTGTATAGTGACATGTCATCTACCCAACCGAGAAACCCATTGGGGTCAACTTTCTCGAGACTGTCTAAAAAGGGTCTATATATATATTAAATAATGTAGGGGCTATTGGGTCGCCCTGGGTCAATCCATTCTTTCGAGCGAATTTTGGACCCAACACTTGCTGGTACGTAACGCGCGAAGTCACATTGAGATACATATTTTTGAACAAACTGATGAGTTGTGTGGGTACATGTCTATTGTGTAGTAAACGCCACAACCTGTCCAATCGCACAGAATCGTATGCTTTCTTAATGTCTAGGAATATCTGATGTGTAGGTGCATCTGTAGGATTGGCCTGGTTTATATATTCGTGTAATGTCAGTGCGTGTGTAAAGCAAGAATAGCCGGATTTGAATCCACCTTGTCTTTTTGTGTGTTTTAAATGCATCTAATTTGTTAATATGACTGAGCAACACGATTTGGAAGATGCGTCTTAATATCTGGGTGAGCGTTATAGGTCGGAATTGCTCTGGACCTAACGGTATATCAATCTTAGGGATAGGTACTATAAGAGTGCATAGCCATGCATCAGGTATCTCTCCCGTGTGAAGTATCTTAGTGAATAACAGGTGCAACACCTTGAGAATTGGCGATTTGGGATTGGGTTTCCCTGGTCTTTGTGGCCTCTAGGGTACGGTTCTATTGCAGCTTTTAAGAGATCGATATGTATGCCATCCGGGCCTGAGCCTTTTCGACTATCGTATCTCAAAATTGCATCCATAATATTTCCTGTAGTGAAAACATCATGGTCTATCGGGATAAATTCTGAGTGTGTTTTCTCTGGTATCTTGTAGAAGGCATCTCTGTTGAATAACTTTTCTAAAAAAACGAACTAATAATATGTGCAGTTGGTTCTGTGGTATTTGGTATAGTGGGTTGTCTTGTTCTAGATTTTCGCTGTTTAGAGAACAACCTGACTATAGCATCATTGGGTACTCGTTCTGTGGAGCGGAGGGGTGTGCATGATCTATGAGGATTACTTTCTAAGAAGTAACCGTAGAAACAGCCTTGTGCTCGTTTCCAAAACTGATTGATTATAGAGTCGTATATGATTTTGATATCATTCTGATCTGAGTTCTGAACTCGTTTGATCCATGTCTTAGCAAACACCTGAATTCTGGCGCAAAATGTACGTGTATAGCGCACATTTTTTGCAGTTATAGGTTCGAATGCGATATCTGTTGTAGCTCTGAGATGGCATACATTCTATGTCTGCAGGTTTAGTGTGTACTGTCTCTGAGTATCTGGTGATTCAATTTGTATTGCAAATACCCACTCGTGATCTGTCCTGAGCCCGATATCTTTACAACGTATAAGAGATAGTGATGTCTTTGTGTGTGCTTGTGCATATACGTGATCGACCCGTATATTCCCAGATTGCGATGGGAGTACATGATCTAGCCTATGTAGTCGTGTGTAGAATTCGATCGATTCTCTGCGCGCAGGAGAAATGATTTTATCGTCGCCATATTCGATATCACGAAAATTCATGTCGCCACACAACACGTGTGGTTTGCAATTCAGAGATAATAGCACATTATATACATCATCCCCTAGGGATGGCGCCAAATATACACAAGCAACAGTCACTGCGCGAAACGTGAAAGCCACGAAATATTGACTAAAAGCGTGCAATCTAAATTGATATGCATTGTGTCTACTAATCACGGCAACACCGTTATTTCTGCCCCCGCGATGAGCACTGGCCGAAGGCGGTGAGGCGTAGATCAGATTTGTATTAGTATTATTACACACAGCATTCAAACGATCGGTATAACCCCAGGTCTCTACTAAACACAGGGCATCGCATTGACTGCAAAGTGAGCGTATTATTTCGTATTGTTTAGCTACATTCATTAGAGAATTTAGATTGACATAATACACGAGAATGTCACTCATTGCGATTTCATCTTACTATCAGTACGGGTTTGTATAAAGTCAGAGAGTTCCTTTCTCGTTTCTGGATCACTGATTGGTGGTGAGTTAAACCCATCTCCTAAGACTGCGACCAATTCATCTTCAGATAGATATCTATCTAACGATTCATCATCATTGCCTTCGAGTCTAGTTCTAGCTCGTTCGTTATCGCTATCGCTTTGACACTTACGTTTGAGGTATGACGATAATTTAGTGATCTCTGATTGTACTTCCATATGATCACTCTCTGACCTAGCAGATGTTTGTATATCTGCGGGCGAACCAATAGTTATGGCGAGTGTGTTTGTTATATTGGAACTGAGTGGTTGTTGTTTCGGAATCTGTAGAATTTGCTTTAGATTTAGGCTGTGTTGGATCGTCGGGTACTCTACTGAGCAGGTATGCGAGCACTCTAGGGTACTGGGGTGGACATTTTCACGTTCTAGTGCACTTTATAAGCGGTGGTTAAACGAGTACGTGCTCCATTGATTGCGATAGGATTGGTCACATTCATAGGGTCGGCGCCTTTGTTTGTACGCCAGCCGCGTGCTAATAGAATCTGTTTGGTTTTAGAACCAAAGCGTGCAGGAACGACTATTAACTGCGCTTCGATCTTTGTAAAGATACGAAGCGTGTAAGATGGGGATATTTTTTCAATAAGTGAAAGTTCCATAGCCATTTCGATAGGTGTTTGTTGGTTGGAAGTGATCCATCCTCTAAAGCGTGAGTGTTGCAGTTAAAGTATAGTGCAGAGAGCTCCCAGTGATCCTGACAATCCCAAATAGAGGGGGGGGTTTGCTTGGCTTAAAGAGAGCTTCCTGTGCCTCGCGAGAGAGAGGATGGGCTTCTAGTTTGATTGAGCATTTCTTTTAAATGATTTCGGTCCAGGCCTTTGCTTGGGTCCGATTGTGATTCGCCCAAATTGGGGAAATCAGTGGTGTTCATGGTTGGCATAGGTGTATGTGTGTCTGTTGTGTTGGTTGCTTGGTGTAGTTTGCGTTTGAGCTGTTCATTCTCTACTTTGAGTTGATTGTTCTGTTCTTGTAAGAGACTATAAGCAGACTCAAGTCTATTCAGGCGCTCTTCAACACTTTTCTCACCACTTACCTTGGTGTTGCCTTTCTCAGATGTACGTACCTTATTGACATTTTCCCTAGTTGAGATATCTTCACGTTGATCGGCTTGAGCTGTTTCCATTGTCGCTCGGATCAGGCTTGCTAGATCGTCCCCTGTAAGAGGTATGGCCCCGGCCATGGCGTCGTCCAACTTATGACCAGGCCCTTTGCCGGCCAAAATCAACCGGCTGTGGTCCAGTGGTATTTTCGGTACTTTGTTGATGTGGTGGTCACGTGTTCAATTCTTGGCCCAGGGAAATTTTCCAGGATTTTGGGGTTTGGGTGTTTTTCAGGGCCCAGGTCCACAGGGCACAGGATGCTTGGTTCAGGCCCAGGGCTGAGAGGCCCAGGGCCCAGGTTTGGGCCCAGGGCCCAGGGCCCAGGCCCAGGGCCCAGGGCCCAGGGCATAGGCCCAGGGCCCAGGCCCAGGCCCAGGCCCAGAGGCCCAGGCCCAGGGCCATAGGGCCCAGGGCCCAGGGCCCTCAAAAAGGCCCAGGGCCCAGGGCCCAGGGCCCAGGGCCCAGGGCCCAGGGCCCAGGCCCAGGGCCCAGGCCCAGGCCCAGGCCCAGGGCCCAGGGCCCAGGCCCAGGCCCAGGGCCCAGGGCCCAGGGCCCAGGGCCCAGGGCCCAGGGCCCAGGGCCCAGGGCCCAGGGCCCAGGGCCCAGGGCCCAGGGCCCAGGCCCAGGCCCAGGCCCAGGCCCAGGCCCAGGGCCCAGGGCCCAGGGCCCAGGGCCCAGGGCCCAGGGCCCAGGCCCAGGGCCCAGGCCCAGGCCCAGGGCCAGGCCCAGGCCCAGGGCCCAGGGCCCAGGGCCCAGGCCCAGGGCCCAGGGCCCAGGCCCCAGGCCCAGGGCCCAGGCCCAGGCCCAGGCCCAGGGCCCAGGGCCCCAGGGCCCAGGGCCCAGGGCCCAGGGCCCAGGGCCCAGGCCCAGGGCCCAGGCCCAGGCCCAGGGCCCAGGGCCCAGGCCCAGGGCCCAGGGCCCAGGGCCCAGGCCCAGGGCCCAGGCCCAGGCCCAGGCCCAGGGCCAGGGCCCAGGGCCCAGGCCCAGGCCCAGGGCCCAGGGCCCAGGGCCCAGGCCCAGGGCCCAGGGCCCAGGGCCCAGGCCCAGGGCCCAGGCCCAGGCCCAGGCCCAGGGCCCAGGGCCCAGGGCCCAGGGCCCCAGGCCCAGGGCCAGGGCCCAGGGCCCAGGGCCCAGGCCCAGGCCCAGGCCCAGGCCCAGGCCCAGGGCCCAGGGCCCAGGCCCAGGGCCCAGGGCCCAGGGCCCAGGCCCAGGGCCCAGGCCCAGGCCCAGGCCCAGGCCCAGGGCCCAGGGCCCAGGGCCCAGGCCCAGGGCCCAGGGCCCAGGCCCCCAGGCCCAGGGCCCAGGCCCAGGCCCAGGCCCAGGGCCCAGGGCCCAGGGCCCAGGCCCAGGGCCCAGGGCCCAGGGCCCAGGGCCCAGGCCCAGGGCCCAGGGCCCAGGCCCAGGGCCCAGGGCCCAGGGCCCAGGGCCCAGGGCCCAGGGCCCAGGGCCCAGGCCCAGGGCCCAGGGCCCAGGGCCCAGGCCCAGGGCCCAGGGCCCAGGCCCAGGGCCCAGGGCCCAGGGCCCAGGGCCCAGGGCCCAGGGCCCAGGCCCAGGCCCAGGGCCCAGGGCCCAGGGCCCAGGCCCAGGGCCCAGGCCCAGGCCCAGGGCCCAGGGCCCAGGGCCCAGGCCCAGGGCCCAGGGCCCAGGGCCCAGGGCCCAGGGCCCAGGGCCCAGGCCCAGGCCCAGGGCCCAGGGCCCAGGGCCCAGGGGGCCCAGGGCCCAGGGCCCAGGGCCCAGGGCCCAGGCCCAGGGCCCAGGGCCCAGGGCCCAGGGCCCAGGCCCAGGCCCAGGGCCCAGGCCCAGGGCCCAGGCCCAGGCCCAGGCCCAGGGCCCAGGGCCCAGGGCCAGGGCCCAGGCCCAGGCCCAGGCCCAGGCCCAGGCCCAGGGCCCAGGGCCCAGGCCCAGGGCCCAGGGCCCCAGGGCCCAGGCCCAGGCCCAGGCCCAGGGCCCAGGCCCAGGGCCCAGGGCCCAGGCCCAGGGCCCCAGGCCCAGGCCCAGGCCCAGGGCCCAGGGCCCAGGGCCCAGGGCCCAGGGCCCAGGCCCAGGGCCCAGGGCCCAGGGCCCAGGCCCAGGCCCAGGGCCCCAGGGCCCAGGCCCAGGGCCCAGGGCCCAGGCCCAGGGCCCAGGGCCCAGGCCCAGGGCCCAGGCCCAGGGCCCAGGGCCCAGGCCCAGGGCCCAGGGCCCAGGGCCCAGGGCCCAGGCCCAGGCCCAGGCCCAGGGCCCAGGCCCAGGGCCCAGGCCCAGGGCCCAGGGCCCAGGGCCCAGGGCCCAGGCCCAGGCCCAGGCCCAGGGCCCAGGCCCAGGCCCAGGGCCAGGGCCCAGGGCCCAGGCCCAGGCCAGGGCCCAGGCCCAGGGCCCAGGCCCCCAGGCCCAGGCCCAGGGCCCAGGGCCCAGGGCCCAGGGCCCAGGGCCCAGGGCCCAGGGCCCAGGGCCCAGGGCCCAGGCCCAGGCCCAGGGCCCAGGGCCCAGGGCCCAGGGGCCCAGGGCCCAGGGCCCAGGCCCAGGGCCCAGGGCCCAGGGCCCAGGGCCCAGGCCCCCAGGCCCAGGGCCCAGGGCCCAGGGCCCAGGCCCAGGGCCCAGGCCCAGGGCCCAGGGCCCAGGGCCCAGGGCCCAGGCCCAGGCCCAGGGCCCAGGCCCAGGGCCCAGGGCCCAGGGCCCAGGGCCCAGGGCCCAGGCCCCAGGCCCAGGGCCCAGGCCCAGGGCCCAGGGCCCAGGGCCCAGGGCCCAGGCCCAGGGCCCAGGGCCCAGGGCCCAGGGCCCAGGGCCCAGGCCCAGGGCCCAGGGCCCAGGGCCCAGGGCCCAGGCCCAGGGCCCAGGCCCAGGGCCCAGGCCCAGGGCCCAGGGCCCAGGCCCAGGCCCAGGGCCCAGGGCCCAGGGCCCAGGCCCCCAGGGCCCAGGCCCAGGGCCCAGGGCCCAGGGCCCAGGCCCAGGGCCCCCAGGGCCCAGGGCCCAGGGCCCAGGGCCCAGGGCCCAGGGCCCAGGGCCCAGGGCCCAGGGCCCAGGGCCCAGGCCCAGGGCCCAGGGCCCAGGGGCCCAGGGCCCAGGGCCCAGGGCCCAGGGCCCAGGCCCAGGCCCAGGGCCCAGGGCCCAGGCCCAGGGCCCAGGCCCAGGCCCAGGGCCCAGGGCCCAGGCCCAGGGCCCAGGGCCCAGGCCCCAGGCCCAGGGCCCAGGCCCAGGGCCCAGGCCCAGGCCAGGGCC
>LUCW03000207.1:0-30934 GCA_001586965.3 Sphaeroforma sirkka
CCTTCTTTTCACCTTTCGGTTCGGTAGAAGTAGAGTCAGTACCCCCCTCCAGTAGTAGTGCGAGGTTTCTTAGTACTACGCGCAGTATTAGTCTCACTGGGTTTCGCTTAGTAGGCTGGGTGTAGCTCGTGGTACTAAGTACTCTAGTAGAGGAATTGGTATGCTTTGTATCATCTTCAAAGACAGACCAAGGCATGGATCGCAAATCACCATAGGCGATGATGTCAACATTGACTTTCTAAAGAGGTTAGCTCCCAGAGTCTCCATCATCTGACAAATTAATAAATATTCGCCAGTATAAATTTTTTGACCCATGTCGAGTATTCATATGTGTCATATGAGCTAGAGCACCTGAAGGGAGTGGTATCGTTTCGCAAAAGAACTTATAGAGACTCTAGAAGTTCTGGGTCACAGTGCATCTTCAAAAAAAGGTGTTAAGTATATTATCACCCAACTGGTGCCAGGGTAGGGCTTTCCAGTTGGGGCTCATGATCCTTCAAGATAGTTCGCCATTCACCTGGGCTCACAGAAATGAATAAAGGCATTCATCATCTGCTTATCCCTTAAGGCTGGCAGACTCCTTAAGTTGATCGAAGGCCTTCAGTGTCTCCCACTGTACCTCATTAGTAGAGAAATCGACCTCAGCCTGCAAGTTGCCTAGCTGCTTTTATAAAGCTTGGTTCTAAGTGTTCTACGAGGCTCATGCTCAGTGCTACGGGCTGTTAGTGCCAAGATGGTGTCTATTCCCTTTCTCTTGTTATCGATTAGATAGCGAATGTTATCCGCTTTTCTATCGTCAAGGTCAGAGTCATTCAATAGACGGTCCTCAAGGACTTGCATACCAGAGCGTAATAGCCTGAGACGAGTATGTCTGGTTCTCACTTCCTCATCCTCAGGATTAGAGCGGGAACTCTCTAACGAGGTACTGGTGTAGCGATTGCCAAAATCGTGATTACCAGGGTTAGTTGGCAAATGAGGGGTCGATATTACGAGGATGGTAAGCCTCATCGAGTTCCATACGATCATATCCTCTGACAGGGGTTAGGTTTGTCAAGAGGATGGTCAATGGCAGCATCAGAGCTATAGAGATTAAATTTTGAAATATTTTCTCTCCTCGCCAGTGGTAACTGGCTTAGTAGTAAACATACTGGCTGGTAAACCAGTAGGTCTCGGGTTCGAAACTGGGCCCGAATTTTTTCTTCTTCTTCGGTATAGGAAGAATATCAGCCAAGTGGGACACGATAGAGGGTCCACAACTGCTGCTGCCGCTAGCTCCTTCAAGAACGCTTCAGTGCGGTTCAATTGGCGTCGAGAATGAGAGGATCCAACCACTCGTTGTCGAGTTATGGCGTCCTCAGCTTCGGCCCCAAGATTTGAGCCGAATGGAATGGCTTCATCATCGATGGCGAAACCGAAATTTTCGGACAGGTCCAATACTTTTTTCACTCCCGAATGTCCTCGACATTCGTATCCACGAATTTTCCAGCCTTCGACGTTTATCCCCAATATTTGACGGCACGTGGTCAGGGGGGGGGGCAAGCTGGGGTCCTGAGCTTCACTCCTAGGTGATACACGGACGCTGGCGAGCCTTCCGCGGTAGTAGATACCTCTTCTTCCAAGGCTTTAGGATCCGACGAGTCATCCTCAGAACAATCCTCTGTACCAACCTCAGAATTTGCTTCCCCCCAACAGTATCCTCGGCAGGCTCAACTCCAGACAGGCTAGGTGTTTCCACAGGGATCTCAGGAACCTCGGCAGGCTTAGCAGGCTTAGAGCTAGCGGCTCCCTTGCCTTTAGAAGTACCCTTAGCCATAGTATTTGCTGGCTAGTAAATCGATGTTAGACAGTCTAGAAGCAGTACACTACTGTAACTACTAAATAACTGAAAAATATGTAAATTTCGATGGAAAATTACTAGGTTTCAAACTATATTAAACTAAAATACAATTTAGTCAGTTAGATTTAGCAGTGGTAGCTTGTGTAAGAATGATCGGGACTGCCTCTTGTTAAGAGCCCTAAATATCCTCGATCACACAGGGCGTACCTCTAGCTGTTCTTTATTGAATAATTTTCACTAGAAGTACTAAGTGTTCATGACCACTTGCCTAATTTGTAAATAGACATAATAACGTAAGTCACGTTAATACATTAGCTGATATAAATAAAGTTCCATCTGAAGAAAAGTTAAAAAAAAGAAAAGACTTATTGATTTTGGAGATTGGCGGAGGACCAAAATCTATAAGTAGTAGTTCGGAGATTATAAAATTTAGTTTATAATATCCTACATCTACTAATGTCTCAAATAGGTCCAAGTAGATGAGTCATACCAAATACTCAGGCTATTGGAGCCATCAAAGTGAATTTAGAACACTTTGGAAATATTGGAAAAGAGCTTGTATTAAATTATTTTACAAATAAAACCAATGTATTATCTCAATTGATCTCGATATTTTAGACTGACCGGAGGCCGTATTTCTACACCTCACCCGTCCCTGACACATCAACAGATGTTCCCCATACCCCGGCTAATCACGCTGTTGAAATACTACTTCCAAATATCGGTTCAAACCAAATCATCGCGCTTGTTGGTTCCGACTATGATACTTCCGATCCAGGCCAGCCAACACATACCGAATTCATCCGTGGTCTGGTGCGGCATTGGCTTACCCCCTCCTCGCTTCTCGACCGGATTATGACAGATAACCTGGTTCTTCTCGGTATTTCGTACTCTGCACAAACCCATTCCGCGGCACTACATGGCGCAGACCCGATCCGTATCACAGAGGGTGGGTACTCTACTTAGTAGGTCAGCAAGCGAATATATGGACCATTCGCTAGTAACAGTGTTTTGTCAACACCGGCCCGAATTGACTCAGCGCATATCTTCCATTGTCGACTCACTTGGCCAAAGCTTCAAACGGGAATTTACGGACCACTTCTTCCCATCAATCTTTTCTGAACCACTACAGTGACAATGGGAGCCATACCATATGTTTATACATTGTATCATACATACTTGCCATTTTGAAATAAATAATATTTTCCCTACGGAGCAGCTCCATACGATGCTTGAGAATAGGTTTGTACAAGTACAAAACAATACGCTGTTAAAATGATGTGCGATAGTACATAATATAATCCCATCAACTCTGTCAAGACGAAGAAAAATATGCTCGACAATATCCTTAGTCTCTTTGCCAGTGTGTGCTTTCACACTATAAATCACACACGCTAATTGTCGATGGTGATTACGTATTTCAAAACGCTGCTGCCACCAAACGTCTTCTCACTCGCAACACGCATCTCAAGAAGACTCCGCCCTATACGCCCCCGCTCAACGGTAAAAATGAGCGTTGCTTACGACCTTTCTTGCTAACACCTTTCCATATGGTCGCTTACTTTGGTGTGAGCCCATGGTATTATTCGAAACAAGAACTCTCTGGACCCGGTTAACAATCCTTCTGACAAGTGGCACCATAAGTTTCTATCTTGGATTCCACAGATCAGATACGGCTTTGTTATTGCTTATCGTGTTGGAGTCCCCGCTCACAAATCGACCCACAAGTACATAGGCCACTATTGTAGAAATACGGCCTCCGGTCAGTCTAAAATATCAAGATCAATTGAGATAATACATTGGTTTTATTTGTATTTTAAATAATTTAATACAAGCTCTTTTTCCAATATTTCCAAAGTGTTCTAAATTCACTTTGATGGCTCCAATAGCTTGAGTATTTGGTATGTCATCTACTTGGACCTATTTGAGACATTAGTAGATGTAGGTTATTATAAACTAAATTTTATAATATCCGAACTACTACTTATAGATTTTGGTCCTCCCGCCAATCTCCAAAATCCAATAAGTCTTTTTCTTTTTTTTCTTTTTCTTCAGATGGAACTTTATCTATATCAGCTAATGTATTAACGTGACTTACGTTATTATGTCTATCTACAAATTAGACATGTGGTCATGAACACTTAGTACTTCTAGTGAAAATTATTTAATAAAGAACAGCTAGAGGTACGCCCTGTGTGATCGAGGATATTTAGGCTCTTAACCAGAGGCAGTCCCGATCATTCTTACACAAGCTACCACTGCTAAATCTAATTGACTAAATTGTATTTCAGTTTAATATAGTTTGAAACCTAGTAATTTCCATAGAAGTTTACAAGGGTACGGTGGTTCTTCAACATGCTGGAGAAAAGATCCAAGGTGTTCGTGGAGGGTCCAGATACCGTAGAAGTCGTGGCACTCCTGTAATTGCTGAAGAAGGTCAGGGCCAATGGGCGGCAGTTTCGGGCCTACCAGGATGCGTCGAATCAATTGTTGGATGCAGGTAAAGTGGCTGGTAGTGAACTTGTGGCTACCGGGGCAGACAGGGCAGAGACAACCGTCGGTGCGGTAGTCGAGCAATGTGAACATGTACGTATTCGTTATAATCATAGCACAGAGCCGGATTGGTGTAGACTCGAAGCAGCGATTGAAGCTGTCGTGTCTGGCTGTGTCTCGGTTTGAGGTTGGCGATTTACCCATAACCAGTTGGTAGTAGTATTGGCACCGGGCCATTGCCGCGATCTCTTTGTTGGACCGACGTTTTGTTGAGTTCTTCCTGATGTCGTCACAGCGTTGGCGGAGGCTACATGGTCGGGTGTACGCCCGCCCGTGGTTTTGTGTACAGTTTTCAGGTGAGCATAGATACTGTACGGGAAGCGCAGTGATGGTTTATCGTGGGCCCAGGCGGGTTGCGTCAGAGGGGTAAGTGGATTTGTGCTTGCCATTGAGTCGAGTTGTATTCCCAGGCGACCTCCGAGGTAGTCCGTGAATGGTCGCGGGGTGCAGGCCGCAAAAGTGAAGTAAGTTTGTTTGATGTTTGGGAAACCGAGGGTATTTAGTGCCCGTGATGATGGCTGCTGCTTGAATGAGCGCTGAGTTAAAGCGCTCGAATAGGGGCCCAACGCATCCTTCCATATAGGCGGAGCCCAGGCAATAATGTTCAGCCCATATGTAGCCGTGGATAGGATGAATGTTTTGAACATCACCAGTCGGTTGCAGGGGGGTGTCGCCAGCTGAAGCCATGAAAGCCATAAGCGCGGAAAGAGGCGATACCCAGTGACAATGCTGCAACCAGGGATTCCATATGTCTAGCGAGGTTGATTCCTGGTACTCCGTGAGAGAGTGGGAACCCCAGGTATTTGGAGTGTTTCGGTTCGGCATGTGTGGGCGCCGGTTTCAGGGGGAGGTAACGTGTGTTCCAAGGTGCGTCTGCAAGCGTCGGCGTGATAAGCTCACCATTTACTCAAAAAGAGTGTCAGTGTTTTGGGCAACGCCGAAGGTTCAGAAACCCCAGCCCAGAATGGGTGATACCAGCGTGGAACGTTCAGAAAAAAATTAACCGAGGAGTCGATCGTGCGGATTGAGATCAAAGTATTCGCGACAAATTTTGATTTTGTAGTAAATTATGTGAATGAATGAACCAACCAACAAACCTAGTACTAGCTTGGTCGGTTGGTTTAATTATTCACATGATTTACTACCTTATTTACTAAAAAAAAAATGTTGTGGCAGCCTTGAGGGAGTATCCACATCTTTGCGGTTTAATTGGCGTCGAGATTAAGAAGATCTAACCACTCGTTGTCAAGATATGGCGTTCCCAACATTTGCGTTTTCCGCCCCAACATTCGGTGGCGAGGCATTCAGTGGCGAGGCATGCAACAAAATTCCACGAAATAGAACGCCGCCATCTTTGTTGATAGGTGATTGGGCTGACTTTCAGTAGCAATAAACCGTCAATCTCGAGATGGATCCTCCACTTGTTCAGTAGATATAGCCTTTCTAATATCTGACTTTTCGTGGTCAGATGGCGAGCTGATGCCTGGACTGCACTACTAGGAGACACACGGACGCTGGTGAGCCTTTCCGCGACAGTTGAGACCTCCTCTCTCAAGGCTTTAGGGTCCGACGAGTCATCCTCAGAGTTTTTATCAGATCCAAGCTCAGAAACGGCGTCCTCTACAGCTTCAACGGCAGGCACAGTACCAGACGGACCAATGTCTCCAGTAACCTCAGGAACCTCAATAGGCTTAGCAGGCTTAGAGCTGGCGGCTCCCTTGCCTTTAGAATTTCCTTTAGCCATAGTAATAGCTCAAGAACAGGAAAACTAATAAGGTCTAGGTATAGTAACAAGCGTGTAGCTTACTTTAGGGTAGAATAGCCACTATGAGGTAGTATAGAATACTTACAGTCCTGTCGCTGGATAGTAAGCAATTATTAGACAGTCTAAAAGCAGTACACTACAGTAACTACTAGATAACTAAAAAAAAATATGTAAACTTCGATGGATATTTATATGTTCTAAACTATGATATATATACTAAGATACAATTTAAGTCAGTTAGGAATTAGCAGTTGCCTATCGTCTCAAATAGATCCAAGTAATGAGTCATACCAAATACTCAGGCTATTGGAGCCATCAAATTGAATTTAGAACACTTTGGAAAAATTGGAAAAAGAATTTATATTAAATTATTTTAAATACAATTATAAATCAATATGTTATCTCATTTGATCTTGATATTTAAACTGACCGGAGGCCGTATTACTACACTCCTAACTCATAAGTGGTTGTAGTATAAACAACCACTCGCGACCATGTGCATCGGCGATGGCCGATCGTTACCTGCTGGTTAGGATCTTGCGATTGTAGCCATTGAGACAATCACGCACACCACAAGAGCACTTAGGAATGAACTTTGTCTTTTCTTTTGCTGGCAGTTACGCCTACGTCTGTGGTGAAACATATCACTCATACTACAAAAAAGTGCAGATCAATCTAAGGACAAGCGTATGCAAGTATACTCACAGTCAGAATCTGGTACGATGATGACGTTGCAAAAATAATAAAGTGCGGTACTAGTACCATATGTATTGAATTTAAGTACCCAAAGCCTATATTTCCATTATTTTGAGCTAATGGAAGTCCCTCCAAAAATAAGTTCTGTAAACTTCGATGGATATTTCTATGTTTTGAACTATGTTATATAAACTAAGATACAATTTAAGTCAGTTAGGATTTAGCAGTGGTAGCTTGTGTAAGAATAATCGGGACTGCCTCTTGTTAAGAGCCTTAATATCCTCGATCACACAGGACGTACCTTTAGCTGTTCTTTATTAAATAATCTTCCCTAGAAGTACTAAGTGTTCATGACCACGTGCCAAATTTGTAGATAGACATAAGAACGTGAGTCAAGTTAATACATTGGCTAATATAAATAAAGTTCCATCTGAAGAAAAGTAAAAAAAAGAAAAAAGACATTGAATTTTGGAGATTGGCGGGAAGACCAAAACCTGTAAGTAGTAGTTCAGATATTATAAAATTTAGTTTATAATACCCTACATCTACTATCGTCTCAAATAGATATAAGTAAATGAGTCATACCAAATACTCAGGCTATTGGATCTATCAAAGTGAATTTAGAATACTTTGGAAATATTGGAAAAAGAATTTGTATTAAATTATTTTAAATACAATTATAAACCAATATGTTATCTCATTTGATCTTGATATTTTAGACTGACCGGAGACCGTATTACTACAGTTCTTTGTGTGAACCCGTGAGAAAAATATTTGCCTGGATTTAACTGTGGGTCATCTCAGTCTGAATATTTTTCTACAAGTTTGTCCTCGAAATCGGCTATATGCCATAGGGCCGTGGAGAGGGGTGGGTAGTGAAACAAGTCCTCGGTGAAGGGTCCGAGCGTGTGACCATCATCTCCGAACGATAGCGTCGGATAATATATTAAGGGCAGGTAACTAGGCATATAGCACCTGACTTCAGTATCGTTTAGTCTATTTCTGTGAGTAAAGGGTAATATATCGGGTTTGTTGGAGTTTCGCTTTGTGATCCCGGCCACAGCTGATTGGTTATTGCATACGACAGGGACAGCGTGGGCTTGAATAAGATCAACGTACTAATTTGCCTTTGTGATAACTGTAGAAATACGGCCTCCGGTCAGTCTAAAATATCAAGATCAATTGAGATAATACATTGGTTTTTTATTTGTATTTTAAATAATTTAGTACAAGCTCTTTTTCCAATATTTCCAAAGTGTTCTAAATTCACTTTGATGGCTCCAATAGCCTGAGTATTTGGTATGACTCATCTACTTGGACCTATTTGAGACATTAGTAGATGTAGGATATTATAAACTAAATTTTATAATCTCCGAACTACTACTTATAGATTTTGGTCCTCCCGCCAATCTCCAAAATCCAATAAGTCTTTTTTTCTTTTTTTTTTAACTTTTCTTCAGATGGAACTTTATTTATATCAGCTAATGTATTAACGTGACTTACGTTATTATGTCTATTTACAAATTAGGCAAGTGGTCATGAACACTTAGTACTTCTAGTGAAAATTATTCAATAAAGAACAGCTAGAGGTACGCCCTGTGTGATCGAGGATATTTAGGCTCTTAACAAGAGGCAGTCCCGATCATTCTTACACAAGCTACCACTGCTAAATCCTAACTGACTAAATTGTATTTTAGTTTAATATAGTTTGAAACCTAGTAATTTCCATCGAAGTTTACATATTTTTTCAGTTAAATAGTAGTTACAGTAGTGTACTGCTTCTAGACTGTCTGACATCGATTTACTATCCAGCAAATACTATGGCTAAGGGTACTTCTAAAGGCAAGGGAGCCGCTAGCTCTAAGCCTGCTAAGCCTGCCGAGGTTCCTGAGATCCCTGTGGAAACACCTAGCCTGTCTGGAGTTGAGCCTGCCGAGGATACTGTTGGGGAAGCAAATTCTGAGGTTGGTACAGAGGATTGTTCTGAGGATGACTCGTCGGATCCTAAAGCCTTGGAAGAAGAGGTATCTACTACCGCGGAAAGGCTCGCCAGCGTCCGTGTATCACCTAGGAGTGAAGCTCAGGACCCCAGCTTGCCCCCCTGACCACGTGCCGTCAAATATTGGGGATAAACGTCGAAAGGCTGGAAAATTCGTGGATACGAATGTCGGGGGCATTATAACTCCACATCTAAAGGACACTCCAGCACAAATCCGGCGTGAAAAGGAAGTATTGGACCTGTCCGAAAATTTCGGTTTCGCCATCGATGGAGAAGCCATTCCATTCAGCTCAAATCTTGGGGCCGAAGCTGAGGACGCCATAACTCGACAACGAGTGGTTGGATCCTCTCAATCTCGACGCCAATTGAACCGCACTGAAGCGCTCTTGAAGGAGCTAGCGGCAGCAGCAGTTGTGGACCCCTCTATCGTGTCCCACTTGGCTGATATTCTTCCTATACCGAAGAAGAAGAAAAATTTCGGGCCGGGTTTCGAACCCGAGACCTACTGGTTTACCAGCCAGTATGTTTACCACTAAGCCAGTTACCACTGGCGAGAGAGAAAATATTTCAAAATTTAATCTCTATAGCTCTGATGCTACCATCGACCATCCTCTTGACAAACCTAACCCTGTCAGAGGATATGATCGTATGGAACTCGATGAGGCTTACCATCCTCGTAATATCGACCCTCATTTGCCAACTAACCCTGGTAATCACGATTTTGGCAATCGCTACACCAGTACCTCGTTAGAGAGTTCCCGCTCTAATCCTGAGGATGAGGAAGTGAGAACCAGACATACTCGTCTCAGGCTATTACGCTCTGGTATGCAAGTCCTTGAGGACCGTCTATTGAATGACTCTGACCTTGACGATGGGAAAGCGGATAACATTCGCTATCTAATCGATAACAAGAGAAAGGAAATAGACACCATCTTGGCACTAGCAGCCCGTAGCACTGAGCATGAGCCTCGTGAACACTTAGAACCAAGCTTTATAAAGCAGCTAGGTAACGCGCAGGCTGAGGTCGATTTCTCTACTAATGAGAGTACAGTGGAGACACTGAAGGCCTTCGACCAACTTAAGGAGTCTGCCAGCCTTAGGGATAAGCAGATGATGAATGCCTTTATTCATTTCTGTGAGCCAGGTGAATGGCGAACTATCTTGAAGGCTCATGAGCCCAACTGGAAAGCCCTACCCTGGCACCAGTTGCGTGATAATATACTTAACACCTTTTTTTGAAGATGCACGTGACCGTGAACTTCTAGAGTCTCGCAAGTTCTTTGCGAACGATACCACTATTCGAGGTGCTCTAGCTCATATGACACATATGAATACTCGGATGGGTGGTCGTACCTATACTGGCGAATATTTATTAATTTGTCAGATGATGGAGACTCTGGGGAGCTAACCTCTTTAAGAAAGTCAATGATGACATCATCGCCTATGGTGATTTGCGATCTATGCCTTGGTCTGTCTTTGAGAAGATAGTACACAAGCATACCAATTCCTCTACTAGAGTACTTAGTACCACGAGCTACACCCAGCCCACTAAGCGAAACGCAGTAGAGACTAATACTGCGCGTAGTACTAAGAAACCTCGCACTACTACTGGAGGGGTACTGGCTCTACTTCTACCGAACCGAAGGTGATAAGAAGGTGAGAGCGCCTTGCAAGAAGTGTGGTTACAACCTCACAAAACGTAATGGCAAGTGGAATGGTAGACACGACCCTGTTAAGTGTGCACCAGGCAAGCCAGATTTTGGACACTATATGAAAGAGTGTGCTACTTGCAAAGGGTACTAACGGTTGGCACAAAGAGGATTGCAAGGACTTACCAGACGTCCAAGTTAAGCACTGACAGTACCATATGTGCGCACTAGAGCAAGATTATGAGAAAATGTTCAATAAAATCTATACCAAAGGAGATGAACGTATCTTTCAAACAGTTTTCGTAAATGGAGAAAAAAAGTTATGGCACTATTTGATCCAGGGGCTGAAGTCTCTGCTATCTCATGCCGAGTAGCCTACGCTACAGATATGGCTGTCCATAACGAAACAACTGATTTAATCTTGGGAAATGGCAAAGTTACTACTTGCGAACAAGCCATTGACTATGCACACATAATGCTGTCAGATAGAAGAGAAGTGAAGACTCACCTAATCGTTACTGACATGTCTCAGAAATACGATTTAATTATAGGTATGACTGATCTTCTCAGTTTAGGTATAACACTCACTGGTCTGCCTAATGGGCTGGGACCCGAATAAAGATCAGTCAGATGATAATATGTTAAAGATACCTAAACCTCCGGAAGGTGAAGCAAAGGATATGATTCCGCACTTCACCGATATAATTATGGACTTAATTATACAAAACAGGAAGATTGCAATAACTGACTGGTGTATGTTTAAGTTCTCTAATGGGTACGTTAGACTTGACTTAACAAACGTCGACTTCTCTAAGTTAAAGTGTCTTCTTCACATAACTACGTGAGTTGGAGACACAAAGACGTTGTCAAAACCCAAATCGAAGATTGGTTAAAACAGGGTCTAATTGAAATCAATTATGATGCAACCCCAGTTAACTTAGCTCTCTTAGCGGTCGATCAATATAAATCTGATGGAACGTTTAGTAAAACAAGAGTAGTACTAGACCTGTCGCCAATCAACAAACTAATTCCGCAACATAGTTTTCCCTTACCTAAGATAAGCGAGATACTACGCAAAATGGAGGTGCGACTATCTTTTCCAAGATAGACTTAAAAGCTGCATTCCATCAACTACAGATATATGAGCCTCATAGGAAATACTTTTCCTTTACTTGGCAAGGTAAGAAGTACCAGTTTAAAGGTGCACCTGAAGGCTTACACATGTTACCTTCTTTCTTCCAACAAGTTATGATGGAACTATTTGCGGACCTGTCGTATAACGTATCAGTCTATTTAGATGATATAGTTATCTTTACAAAGACAGCACATGAACATGCTAAACTCGTTAAAGAAGTCTTAAAGCGACTTAATCATGCTAAACTTAAGATTAACGAAGACAAGTGTTCTTTTTTTGCTAAAGATACTATACACTTACTTGGCTACAAAGTATCTGCAGCAGGGGTAGAAATTGATCCTGGCAAGAAACAGTTTCTGTTGGATTTATCAACACCAATTACTGGAAGAGATGTGAACTCTGTGTGTGGGTTTGTTAACTTCTTCTCGGATTCGGTACCGCATCTTTCTCATTACTTAAAGCCTTTCAGTCACCTACGGCTGCACAAAGGACCTTTGGGAAAGCTTTGGACTAAAGAATGTGATGATGCATTTAAACTAGTCAAAAGTAAAGTAATGGACGCACCCATCATGCAGTACCCTGTGGATGGTGTCCCATTCAAGTAGCAACCGACGCTTCAGATCGAGCGGTAGGTGGAGTGCTTTACCAAACGATAAATGGTAAACCGCGCTACATACAATTCTTTAGCAAGAGTTATAATAAGAGTCAACGGAATTACCCTACCGTTAAACAAGAGCTCCTTGCTATAGTTACTGCGCTAAGACAGTTTAAAGACTACCTTTATGGAAGTTACTTTACTGTCGCCTGTGATCAAAGTCTTTAACATACTTAAAGATATGAACCCTGATTCACAGTTGGTGAGCCGCTGGCATGACATTATTGCCAAGTTCGCTTTTTTAATATAACACACATACCAGGAATACATAACCATCTTCCTGACATGCTCTCTCGACTTGTGCCCGACTACCAGAAAACAGTCAAAGAGTTATTAGCAACCGATTGGATGCTAAATAAAAATGGTTTAACCTCGCTCAATCACGATGGGGTCCATTTACTGTTGATATGTTCGCCGCAGAACATAACAAACAGGTTTCTGAATATAGGTCGTTGACTCATCCTAAAGGTGATGCATTTCAGCTTGACTTATCAAAGCATAATGCGTGGGCTAACCCACCTTGTCAACTTATCGCACAGTTGTTAAATTATGTTAATATTACTAAATCTACCATTACGCTGTGTTGTCCCTTACGTAACTCCGACCCATGGATACGTGATTTAATTAATATGATTCAAGACGAACCTATTTATGTCGACCGTGAAACCGACACGTTCTTGTATCAGGGATCCTATTCTATTAAGAAGACGCCTTGGAAACACACCATTGTTTGTCGCATCGGTCCTGCAGGTACCACTAAGTGGAAACCCTCAACCGAATTCTTAGCTAAACTAGAGGAGTCTAAGAGAGTTTGAACAAAAGCTCAAGACTCGTACAACACATGCACCCAACAAGATTGCAGTCGAGGTAATGCCGATTGAAACGGCATTAGATCGTAAAACATGGAACTAGCTAAGGCCATGGATCAAAGACTCAAAACTCTAAGAGAACCTGAAGCTCGCACTCAACTACTTAAAGCGCTGCTTAAAGAAGAACAGCCAGTTGCGAAACAACTGAAGAAGATACTTCAACAATCCAATGTTGTCAATTATGTATCTCAGGACTCTACCCCTCCTGATACTGAGGTTGCCCTTTCCAACAGGACTATATGGTTCATCCAGCCAGCGTTACGCAGAATCTGACTGACTTAGAGGAGCTCGAAAGTAGAGTTAAAATTATACATAATTTAACGCATCGAGCATATGAGCATACTTATAAAATGGCTATTCGTGCAGGGCTTGATCACCCGGCGCTGAAAGAAACCATACGTGAAGTATACCGACGCTGTACTGATTGTGAAAAGAACCAGATCAAGCGATACGGTTGGGCACCCCTAAAAAGTGTGACAGAAGACCAACCGATGCGCCGAGTCATAGTCGATTTGGTTAAACTCCGCGATCAAGCATACTGGCGATGTATATATCTGTCATTTTTTATGTGTGGCTTCGGGCTATAACTTGCTTTATGCAATACCGAACAAACGTCCACAAACAGTGGCAGAATTATGCTATCACGTCTTTAATGACTTCGGTTTCCCCGAGTACTATGTTCTGATAACGGTAGTGAGTTTTGTACCGACGTAATGGAGGCACTTATACTCGTATCAGGCATGACCCATAGGCGTGGTGTTCCTTACAAACCTCAAACGCAGGGTGCAAATGAGACACGTCATAGAGAACTTAAGAAACTCTTGCGTACCGCACTAGACGACGTTGAGGATATGTGGCCTTATCATTTGAAATGGGTTCAGACTCAAATGAATAACTGCATGAATCCTCAAACTGGAACACTCCGTTTCACTATTTCTTTGGCCGCTATAGTGAATTACAAGCAACGTTTGATAAAACTGCGCCCGAAACACGCTACCCCGTGGCTACAAAGATCGAGCATATGCAGAACGTTGTTTACCCCTGTTTACTCGAGCACAAGAATCGCGTCCTACTTAAAGCGTATGACCGATGGAATAACACTAAGAACATTGTTCAGTTCAAAGTCGGCGATTACGTTAACATTATAAATCGAAACGCCAACGTTACCGAACTCTCTTCTAAGACGATAGGACCTTTTGTTATTTCCTACCATGATGAGAAGAGTGATACTTACGAAGTGAATAACATTGATGGTACTAGCGCAACCAATCTAGGCACTCACCGTATCCCTACCTCCGAACTCTCATTCGCTCGCTCATTTGATTCTGATGTACCAGTTATGGAGTCACAAGTCAAAGATATAATTGACAAAACATCCGAAGACGGTTACACTTACTACAAGACCCGTTTCATGGATGGGACAGTAGCTTGGCTAACCTCCGATGCATTTCGTGAATCTCGCGACTTTCTTCGTATCTTTAATAAGAAATGGAATAAGCGTTTACATAAGAACACACGAGATAAACGAAAGGGTTTCCTCAGGTGACTACAAACCCTGACGGATCTGAAATTCCCTATTTGCCACCTACTTCCTACGTGACTAAACTTTCTGATCTGCTTACCAACAGTGCAGAAAATTGTTCAAACTTACTTACTAATGAAGAACAGCCTTTGGCTATTACCTTACCAAATAATAAACGTAAAGCGGCGCCTACATCGGAAATGGTTACTGGACCAAATACTAAACGACATAGAGTACAACATGAGTCTTGAACTCGTACATATAGGCACATACTTACTCGATAAGTCATGACCGAAACCGTTTTTTTACTTTGGTTTTCGCTTTACCAACTAGATCGTATCTTAACGTACGTTCGTAGTTCTAAAAGCTACTGGGGGCTATGTAGAAATACGGCCTCCGGTTTGTAGTCAAAAAATATCAAGATCAATTGAGATTATCTCATTGTGTTTTATATAAACGCTTATTCCATTTCTTATTAAAGATACGAAGCTCTTTTTCGAATATCACGAAATGCATCTAGGTTAGCCAAGCTACTGTCCCATCCATGAAACCTGGGTCTTGTAGTCATCTACTTGGACCTATTTGAGACTTCGGATGTTTATTATATTATATCTTTGACTTGTGACTCCATAACTGGTACATCAGAATCAAATGAGCGAGCGAATGAGAGTTTCGGAGGTAGGGATACGGTGAGTGCCTAGATTGGTTGCGTGCTAGTACCATCAATGTTATTTACTTCGTAAGTGGTCATTTTTCACTCTTCTTCATCATGGTAGGAAATAACAGCTAAAGGTCCTATCGTCTTAGAAGAGAGTTCGGTAACGTTGGCGTTTCGATTTATAATGTTAACGTAATCGCCGACTTTGAACTGAACAATGTTCTTAGTGTTATTCCATCGGTCATACGCTTTAAGTAGGACGCGATTCTTGTGCTCAGTAAACAGGGGTAAACAACGTTCTGCATATGCTCGATCTTTTGTAGCCACGGGGTAGCGTGTTTCTCAGGCGCAGTTTTATCAAACGTTGCTTGTAATTCACTATAGCGGCCAAAGAAATAGTGAAACGGAGTGTTCCAGTTTGAGGATTCATGCAGTTATTCATTTGAGTCTGAACCCATTTCAAATGATAAGGCCACATATCCTCAACGTCGTCTAGTGCGGTACGCAAGAGTTTCTTAAGTTCTCTATGACGTGTCTCATTTGCACCCTGCGTTTGAGGTTTGTAAGGAACACCACGCCTATGGGTCATGCCTGATAGAGTATAAGTGCCTCCATTACGTCGGTACAAAACTCACTACCGTTATCAGAACATAGTACTCGGGGAAACCGAAGTCATTAAAGACGTGATAGCATAATTCTGCCACTGTTTGTGGACGTTTGTTCGGTATTGCATAAAGCAAGTTATAGCCCGAAGCCACACATAAGAAATGACAGATATATACATCGCCAGTATGCTTGGATCGCGGGAGTTTAACCAAATCGACTATGACTCGGCGCATCGGTTGGTCTTCTGTCACACTTTTTTTAGGGGTGCCCAACCGTATCGCTTGATCTGGTTCTTTTCACAATCAGTACAGCGTCGGTATACTTCACGTATGGTTTCTTTCAGCGCCGGGTGATCAAGCCCTGCACGAATAGCCATTTTATAAGTATGCTCATATGCTCGATGCGTTAAATTATGTGTATAATTTTAACTCTACTTTCGAGCTCCTCTAAGTCAGTCAGATTCTGCGTAACGCTGGCTGGATGAACCATAGTCCTGTTGGAAAGGGCAACCTCAGTATCAGGAGAGGGTAGAGTCCTGAGATACATAAT
The DNA here is from genome assembly GCA_001586965.3 of Sphaeroforma sirkka. Taxonomy (NCBI): domain Eukaryota; class Ichthyosporea; order Ichthyophonida; genus Sphaeroforma; species Sphaeroforma sirkka. The sequence continues at coordinate 16,494 of LUCW03000207.1, forward strand.
TGACAACATTGGATTGTTGAAGTATCTTCTTCAGTTGTTTCGCAACTCCTGGCTGTTCTTTAAGCAGCGCTTTAAGTAGTTGAGTGCGAGCTTCAGGTTCTCTTAGAGTTTTGAGTCTTTGATCCATGGCCTTAGCTAGTTCCATGTTTTTTTACGATCTAATGCCGTTTCAATCGGCATTACCTCGACTACAATCTTGTTGGGTGCATGTGTTGTACGAGTCTTGAGCTTTTGTTCAAACTCTTTAGACTCCTCTAGTTTAGCTAAGAATTCGGTTGAGGGTTTCCACTTAGTGGTACCTGCAGGACCGATGCGAACAAACAATGGTGTGTTTCCAAGGCGTCTTCTTCTTAATAGAATAGGATCCCTGATACAAGAACGTGTCGGTTTCACGGTCGACATAAATAGGTTCGTCTTGAATCATATTAATTAAATCACGTATCCATGGGTCGGAGTTACGTAAGGGACAACACAGCGTAATGGTAGATTTAGTAATATTAACATAATTTAACAACTGTGCGATAAGTTGACAAGGTGGGTTAGCCACGCATTATGCTTTGATAAGTCAAGCTGAAATGCATCACCTTTAGGATGAGTCAACGACCTATATTCAGAAACCTGTTTGTTATGTTCTGCGGCGAACATATCAACAGTAAATGGACCCCATCGTGATTGAGCGAGGTTAAACCATTTCTTATTTAGCATCCAATCGGTTGCTAATAACTCTTTGACTGTTTTCTGGTAGTCGGGCACAAGTCGAGAGAGCATGTCAGGAAGATGGTTATGTATTCCTGGAATGTGTGTTATATTAAAAGCGAACTTGGCAATAATGTCATGCCAGCGGCTCACCAACTGTGAATCAGGGTTCATATCTTTTAAGTATGTTAAAGACTTTTGATCACAGGCGACAGTAAAGTAACTTCCATAAAGGTAGTCTTTAAACTGTCTTAGCGCAGTAACTATAGCAAGGAGCTCTTGTTTAACGGTAGGTAATTCCGTTGACTCTTATTATAACTCTTGCTAAAGAATTGTATGTAGCGCGGTTTACCATTTATCGTTTGGTAAAGCACTCCACCTACCGCTCGATCTGAAGCGTCGGTTGCTACTTGGAATGGGACACCATCCACAGGGTACTGCATGATGGGTGCGTCCATTACTTTACTTTTGACTAGTTTAAATGCATCATCACATTCTTTAGTCCAAAGCTTTCCCAAAGGTCCTTTGTGCAGCCGTAGGTGACTGAAAGGCTTTAAGTAATGAGAAAGATGCGGTACCGAATCCGAGAAGAAGTTAACAAACCCACACACAGAGTTCACATCTCTTCCAGTAATTGGTGTTGATAAATCCAACAGAAACTGTTTCTTGCCAGGATCAATTTCTACCCCTGCTGCAGATACTTTGTAGCCAAGTAAGTGTATAGTATCTTTAGCAAAAGAACACTTGTCTTCGTTAATCTTAAGTTTAGCATGATTAAGTCGCTTTAAGACTTCTTTAACGAGTTTAGCATGTTCATGTGCTGTGCTGTCTTTGTAAAGATAACTATATCATCTAAATAGACTGATACGTTATACGACAGGTCCGCAAATAGTTCCATCATAACTTGTTGGAAGAAAGAAGGTAACATGTGTAAGCCTTCAGGTGCACCTTTAAACTGGTACTTCTTACCTTGCCAAGTAAAGGAAAAGTATTTCCTATGAGGCTCATATATCTGTAGTTGATGGAATGCAGCTTTTAAGTCTATCTTGAAAAGATAGTCGCACCCTCCATTTTGCGTAGTATCTCGCTTATCTTAGGTAAGGGAAAACTATGTTGCGGAATTAGTTTGTTGATTGGCGACAGGTCTAGTACTACTCTTGTTTTACTAAACGTTCCATCAGATTTATATTGATCGACCGCTAAGAGAGCTAAGTTAACTGGGGTTGCATCATAATTGATTTCAATTAGACCCTGTTTTAACCAATCTTCGATTTGGGTTTTGACAACGTCGTCTTTGTGTCTCCAACTCACGTAGTTATGTGAAGGACACTTTAACTTAGAGAAGTCGACGTTTGTTAAGTCAAGTCTAACGTACCCATTAGAGAACTTAAACATACACCAGTCAGTTATTGCAATCTTCCTGTTTTGTATAATTAAGTCCATAATTATATCGGTGAAGTGCGGAATCATATCCTTTGCTTCACCTTCCGGAGGTTTAGGTATCTTTAACATATTATCATCTGACTGATCTTTATTCGGGTCTAGCCCATTAGGCAGACCAGTGAGTGTTATACCTAAACTGAGAAGATCAGTCATACCTATAATTAAATCGTATTTCTGAGACATGTCAGTAACGATTAGGTGAGTCTTCACTTCTCTTCTATCTGACAGCATTATGTGTGCATAGTCAATGGCTTGTTCGCAAGTAGTAACTTTGCCATTTCCCAAGATTAAATCAGTTGTTTCGTTATGGACAGCCATATCTGTAGCGTAGGCTACTCGGCGTGAGATAGCAGAGACTTCAGCCCCTGGATCAAAATAGTGCCATAACTTTTTTTTCTCCATTTACGAAAACTGTTTGAAAGATACGTTCATCTCCTTTGGTATAGATTTTATTGAACATTTTCTCATAATCTTGCTCTAGTGCACACATATGGTACTGTCAGTGCTTAACTTGGACGTCCGGTAAGTCCTTGCAATCCTCTTTGTGCCAACCGTTAGTACCCTTGCAAATAGCACACTCTTTCATATAGTGTCCAAAATCTGGCTTGCCTGGTGCACACTTAACAGGGTCGTGTCTACCATTCCACTTGCCATTACGTTTTGTGAGGTTGTAACCACACTTCTTGCAAGGCGCTCTCACCTTCTTATCACCTTTCGGTTCGGTAGAAGTAGAGCCAGTACCCCCCTCCAGTAGTAGTGCGAGGTTTCTTAGTACTACGCGCAGTATTAGTCTCTACTGCGTTTCGCTTAGTGGGCTGGGTGTAGCTCGTGGTACTAAGTACTCTAGTAGAGGAATTGGTATGCTTGTGTACTATCTTCTCAAAGACAGACCAAGGCATAGATCGCAAATCACCATAGGCGATGATGTCATCATTGACTTTCTTAAAGAGGTTAGCTCCCAGAGTCTCCATCATCTGACAAATTAATAAATATTCGCCAGTATAGGTACGACCACCCATCCGAGTATTCATATGTGTCATATGAGCTAGAGCACCTCGAATAGTGGTATCGTTCGCAAAGAACTTGCGAGACTCTAGAAGTTCACGGTCACGTGCATCTTCAAAAAAAGGTGTTAAGTATATTATCACGCAACTGGTGCCAGGGTAGGGCTTTCCAGTTGGGCTCATGATCCTTCAAGATAGTTCGCCATTCACCTGGCTCACAGAAATGAATAAAGGCATTCATCATCTGCTTATCCTTAAGGCTGGCAGACTCCTTAAGTTGGTCGAAGGCCTTCAGTGTCTCCACTGTACTCTCATTAGTAGAGAAATCGACCTCAGCCTGCGCGTTACCTAGCTGCTTTATAAAGCTTGGTTCTAAGTGTTCACGAGGCTCATGCTCAGTGCTACGGGCTGTTAGTGCCAAGATGGTGTCTATTCCCTTTCTCTTGTTATCGATTAGATAGCGAATGTTATCCGCTTTTCTATCGTCAAGGTCAGAGTCATTCAATAGACGGTCCTCAAGGACTTGCATACCAGAGCGTAATAGCCTGAGACGAGTATGTCTGGTTCTCACTTCCTCATCCTCAGGATTAGAGCGGGAACTCTCTAACGAGGTACTGGTGTAGCGATTGCCAAAATCGTGATTACCAGGGTTAGTTGGCAAATGAGGGTCGATATTACGAGGATGGTAAGCCTCATCGAGTTCCATACGATCATATCCTCTGACAGGGTTAGGTTTGTCAAGAGGATGGTCAATGGTAGCATCAGAGCTATAGAGATTAAATTTTGAAATATTTCTCTCTCGCCAGTGGTAACTGGCTTAGTAGTAAACATACTGGCTGGTAAACCAGTAGGTCTCGGGTTCGAAACTGGGCCCGAATTTTTTTCTTCTTCTTCGGTATAGGAAGAATATCAGCCAAGTGGGACACGATAGAGGGGTCCACAACTGCTGCTGCCGCTAGCTCCTTCAAGAACGCTTCAGTGCGGTTCAATTGGCGTCGAGAATGAGAGGATCCAACCACTCGTTGTCGAGTTATGGCGTCCTCAGCTTCGGCCCCAAGATTTGAGCCGAATGGAATGGCTTCATCATCGATGGCGAAACCGAAATTTTCGGACAGGTCCAATACTTCCTTTTCACTCCGAATGTCCCCGACATTCGTATCCACGAATTTTCCAGCCTTTCGACGTTTATCCCCAATATTTGACGGCACGTGGTCAGGGGGCAAGCTGGGGTCCTGAGCTTCACTCCTAGGTGATACACGGACGCTGGCGAGCCTTTCCGCGGTAGTAGATACCTCTTCTTCCAAGGCTTTAGGATCCGACGAGTCATCCTCAGAACAATCCTCTGTACCAACCTCAGAATTTGCTTCCCCAACAGTATCCTCGGCAGGCTCAACTCCAGACAGGCTAGGTGTTTCCACAGGGATCTCAGGAACCTCGGCAGGCTTAGCAGGCTTAGAGCTAGCGGCTCCCTTGCCTTTAGAAGTACCCTTAGCCATAGTATTTGCTGGCTAGTAAATCGATGTTAGACAGTCTAGAAGCAGTACACTACTGTAACTACTAAATAACTGAAAAATATGTAAATTTCGATGGAAAATTACTAGGTTTCAAACTATATTAAACTAAAATACAATTTAGTCAGTTAGGATTTAGCAGTGGTAGCTTGTGTAAGAATGATCGGGACTGCCTCTTGTTAAGAGCCTAAATATCCTCGATCACACAGGGCGTACCTCTAGCTGTTCTTTATTGAATAATTTTCACTAGAAGTACTAAGTGTTCATGACCACTTGCCTAATTTGTAAATAGACATAATAACGTAAGTCACGTTAATACATTAGCTGATATAAATAAAGTTCCATCTGAAGAAAAGTTAAAAAAAGAAAAAGACTTATTGGATTTTGGAGATTGGCGGGAGGACCAAAATCTATAAGTAGTAGTTCGGAGATTATAAAATTTAGTTTATAATATCCTACATCTACTAATGTCTCAAATAGGTCCAAGTAGATGAGTCATACCAAATACTCAGGCTATTGGAGCCATCAAAGTGAATTTAGAACACTTTGGAAATATTGGAAAAAGAGCTTGTATTAAATTATTTAAAATACAAATAAAAACCAATGTATTATCTCAATTGATCTCGATATTTTAGACTGACCGGAGGCCGTATTTCTACACCCTCACCCGTCCCTGACACATCAACAGATGTTCCCCATACCCCGGCTAATCACGCTGTTGAAATACTACTTCCAAATATCGGTTCAAACCAAATCATCGCGCTTGTTGGTTCCGACTATGATACTTCCGATCCAGGCCAGCCAACACATACCGAATTCATCCGTGGTCTGGTGCGGCATTGGCTTACCCCCTCCTCGCTTCTCGACCGGATTATGACAGATAACCTGGTTCTTCTCGGTATTTCGTACTCTGCACAAACCCATTCCGCGGCACTACATGGCGCAGACCCGATCCGTATCACAGAGGTGGGTACTCTACTTAGTAGGTCAGCAAGCGAATATATGGACCATTCGCTAGTAACAGTGTTTTGTCAACACCGGCCCGAATTGACTCAGCGCATATCTTCCATTGTCGACTCACTTGGCCAAAGCTTCAAACGGGAATTTACGGACCACTTCTTCCCATCAATCTTTTCTGAACCACTACAGTGACAATGGGAGCCATACCATATGTTTATACATTGTATCATACATACTTGCCATTTTTGAAATAAATAATATTTTCCCTACGGAGCAGCTCCATACGATGCTTGAGAATAGGTTTGTACAAGTACAAAACAATACGCTGTTAAAATGATGTGCGATAGTACATAATATAATCCCATCAACTCTGTCAAGACGAAGAAAAATATGCTCGACAATATCCTTAGTCTCTTTGCCAGTGTGTGCTTTCACACTATAAATCACACACGCTAATTGTCGATGGTGATTACGTATTTCAAAACGCTGCTGCCACCAAACGTCTTCTCACTCGCAACACGCATCTCAAGAAGACTCCGCCCTATACGCCCCCGCTCAACGGTAAAAATGAGCGTTGCTTACGACCTTTCTTGCTAACACCTTTCCATATGGTCGCTTACTTTGGTGTGAGCCCATGGTATTATTCGAAACAAGAACTCTCTGGACCCGGTTAACAATCCTTCTGACAAGTGGCACCATAAGTTTCTATCTTGGATTCCACAGATCAGATACGGCTTTGTTATTGCTTATCGTGTTGGAGTCCCCGCTCACAAATCGACCCACAAGTACATAGGCCACTATTGTAGAAATACGGCCTCCGGTCAGTCTAAAATATCAAGATCAATTGAGATAATACATTGGTTTTTATTTGTATTTTAAATAATTTAATACAAGCTCTTTTTCCAATATTTCCAAAGTGTTCTAAATTCACTTTGATGGCTCCAATAGCCTGAGTATTTGGTATGACTCATCTACTTGGACCTATTTGAGACATTAGTAGATGTAGGATATTATAAACTAAATTTTATAATCTCCGAACTACTACTTATAGATTTTGGTCCTCCCGCCAATCTCCAAAATCCAATAAGTCTTTTTCTTTTTTTAACTTTTCTTCAGATGGAACTTTATTTATATCAGCTAATGTATTAACGTGACTTACGTTATTATGTCTATTTACAAATTAGGCAAGTGGTCATGAACACTTAGTACTTCTAGTGAAAATTATTCAATAAAGAACAGCTAGAGGTACGCCCTGTGTGATCGAGGATATTTAGGCTCTTAACCAGAGGCAGTCCCGATCATTCTTACACAAGCTACCACTGCTAAATCCTAATTGACTAAATTGTATTTCAGTTTAATATAGTTTGAAACCTAGTAATTTCCATAGAAGTTTACAAGGGTACGGTGGTTCTTCAACATGCTGGAGAAAAGATCCAAGGTGTTCGTGGAGGGTCCAGATACCGTAGAAGTCGTGGCACTCCTGTAATTGCTGAAGAAGGTCAGGGCCAATGGGCGGCAGTTTCGGGCCTACCAGGATGCGTCGAATCAATTGTTGGATGCAGGTAAAGTGGCTGGTAGTGAACTTGTGGCTACCGGGGCAGACAGGGCAGAGACAACCGTCGGTGCGGTAGTCGAGCAATGTGAACATGTACGTATTCGTTATAATCATAGCACAGAGCCGGATTGGTGTAGACTCGAAGCAGCGATTGAAGCTGTCGTGTCTGGCTGTGTCTCGGTTTGAGGTTGGCGATTTACCCATAACCAGTTGGTAGTAGTATTGGCACCGGGCCATTGCCGCGATCTCTTTGTTGGACCGACGTTTTGTTGAGTTCTTCCTGATGTCGTCACAGCGTTGGCGGAGGGCTACATGGTCGGGTGTACGCCCGCCCGTGGTTTTGTGTACAGTTTTCAGGTGAGCATAGATACTGTACGGGAAGCGCAGTGATGGTTTATCGTGGGCCCAGGCGGGTTGCGTCAGAGGGGTAAGTGGATTTGTGCTTGCCATTGAGTCGAGTTGTATTCCCAGGCGACCTCCGAGGTAGTCCGTGAATGGTCGCGGGGTGCAGGCCGCAAAAGTGAAGTAAGTTTGTTTGATGTTTGGGAAACCGAGGGTATTTAGTGCCCGTGATGATGGCTGCTGCTTGAATGAGCGCTGAGTTAAAGCGCTCGAATAGGGGGCCCAACGCATCCTTCCATATAGGCGGAGCCCAGGCAATAATGTTCAGCCCATATGTAGCCGTGGATAGGATGAATGTTTTGAACATCACCAGTCGGTTGCGGGGGTGTCGCCAGCTGAAGCCATGAAAGCCATAAGCGCGGAAAGAGGCGATACCCAGTGACAATGCTGCAACCAGGGATTCCATATGTCTAGCGAGGTTGATTCCTGGTACTCCGTGAGAGAGTGGGAACCCCAGGTATTTGGAGTGTTTCGGTTCGGCATGTGTGGGCGCCGGTTTCAGGGGGAGGTAACGTGTGTTCCAAGGTGCGTCTGCAAGCGTCGGCGTGATAAGCTCACCATTTACTCAAAAAGAGTGTCAGTGTTTTGGGCAACGCCGAAGGTTCAGAAACCCCAGCCCAGAATGGGTGATACCAGCGTGGAACGTTCAGAAAAATTAACCGAGGAGTCGATCGTGCGGATTGAGATCAAAGTATTCGCGACAAATTTTGATTTTGTAGTAAATTATGTGAATGAATGAACCAACCAACAAACCTAGTACTAGCTTGGTCGGTTGGTTTAATTATTCACATGATTTACTACCTTATTTACTAAAAAATGTTGTGGCAGCCTTGAGGGGAGTATCCACATCTTTGCGGTTTAATTGGCGTCGAGATTAAGAAGATCTAACCACTCGTTGTCAAGATATGGCGTTCCCAACATTTGCGTTTTCCGCCCCAACATTCGGTGGCGAGGCATTCAGTGGCGAGGCATGCAACAAAATTCCACGAAATAGAACGCCGCCATCTTTGTTGATAGGTGATTGGGCTGACTTTCAGTAGCAATAAACCGTCAATCTCGAGATGGATCCTCCACTTGTTCAGTAGATATAGCCTTTCTAATATCTGACTTTTCGTGGTCAGATGGCGAGCTGATGCCTGGACTGCACTACTAGGAGACACACGGACGCTGGTGAGCCTTTCCGCGACAGTTGAGACCTCCTCTCTCAAGGCTTTAGGGTCCGACGAGTCATCCTCAGAGTTTTTTTTATCAGATCCAAGCTCAGAAACGGCGTCCTCTACAGCTTCAACGGCAGGCACAGTACCAGACGGACCAATGTCTCCAGTAACCTCAGGAACCTCAATAGGCTTAGCAGGCTTAGAGCTGGCGGCTCCCTTGCCTTTAGAATTTCCTTTAGCCATAGTAATAGCTCAAGAACAGGAAAACTAATAAGGTCTAGGTATAGTAACAAGCGTGTAGCTTACTTTAGGGTAGAATAGCCACTATGAGGTAGTATAGAATACTTACAGTCCTGTCGCTGGATAGTAAGCAATTATTAGACAGTCTAAAAGCAGTACACTACAGTAACTACTAGATAACTAAAAAATATGTAAACTTCGATGGATATTTATATGTTCTAAACTATGATATATATACTAAGATACAATTTAAGTCAGTTAGGAATTAGCAGTTGCCTATCGTCTCAAATAGATCCAAGTAATGAGTCATACCAAATACTCAGGCTATTGGAGCCATCAAATTGAATTTAGAACACTTTGGAAAAATTGGAAAAAGAATTTATATTAAATTATTTTAAATACAATTATAAATCAATATGTTATCTCATTTGATCTTGATATTTAAACTGACCGGAGGCCGTATTACTACACTCCTAACTCATAAGTGGTTGTAGTATAAACAACCACTCGCGACCATGTGCATCGGCGATGGCCGATCGTTACCTGCTGGTTAGGATCTTGCGATTGTAGCCATTGAGACAATCACGCACACCACAAGAGCACTTAGGAATGAACTTTGTCTTTTCTTTTGCTGGCAGTTACGCCTACGTCTGTGGTGAAACATATCACTCATACTACAAAAAAAGTGCAGATCAATCTAAGGACAAGCGTATGCAAGTATACTCACAGTCAGAATCTGGTACGATGATGACGTTGCAAAAATAATAAAGTGCGGTACTAGTACCATATGTATTGAATTTAAGTACCCAAAGCCTATATTTCCATTATTTTGAGCTAATGGAAGTCCCTCCAAAAATAAGTTCTGTAAACTTCGATGGATATTTCTATGTTTTGAACTATGTTATATAAACTAAGATACAATTTAAGTCAGTTAGGATTTAGCAGTGGTAGCTTGTGTAAGAATAATCGGGACTGCCTCTTGTTAAGAGCCTTAATATCCTCGATCACACAGGACGTACCTTTAGCTGTTCTTTATTAAATAATCTTCCCTAGAAGTACTAAGTGTTCATGACCACGTGCCAAATTTGTAGATAGACATAAGAACGTGAGTCAAGTTAATACATTGGCTAATATAAATAAAGTTCCATCTGAAGAAAAGTTAAAAAAGAAAAAGACATTGAATTTTGGAGATTGGCGGGAAGACCAAAACCTGTAAGTAGTAGTTCAGATATTATAAAATTTAGTTTATAATACCCTACATCTACTATCGTCTCAAATAGATATAAGTAAATGAGTCATACCAAATACTCAGGCTATTGGATCTATCAAAGTGAATTTAGAATACTTTGGAAATATTGGAAAAAGAATTTGTATTAAATTATTTTGAATACAATTATAAACCAATATGTTATCTCATTTGATCTTGATATTTTAGACTGACCGGAGACCGTATTACTACAGTTCTTTGTGTGAACCCGTGAGAAAAATATTTGCCTGGATTTAACTGTGGGTCATCTCAGTCTGAATATTTTTCTACAAGTTTGTCCTCGAAATCGGCTATATGCCATAGGGCCGTGGAGAGGGGTGGGTAGTGAAACAAGTCCTCGGTGAAGGGTCCGAGCGTGTGACCATCATCTCCGAACGATAGCGTCGGATAATATATTAAGGGGCAGGTAACTAGGCATATAGCACCTGACTTCAGTATCGTTTAGTCTATTTCTGTGAGTAAAGGGTAATATATCGGGTTTGTTGGAGTTTCGCTTTGTGATCCCGGCCACAGCTGATTGGTTATTGCATACGACAGGGACAGCGTGGGCTTGAATAAGATCAACGTACTAATTTGCCTTTGTGATAACTGTAGAAATACGGCCTCCGGTCAGTCTAAAATATCAAGATCAATTGAGATAATACATTGGTTTTTTTATTTGTATTTTAAATAATTTAGTACAAGCTCTTTTTCCAATATTTCCAAAGTGTTCTAAATTCACTTTGATGGCTCCAATAGCCTGAGTATTTGGTATGACTCATCTACTTGGACCTATTTGAGACATTAGTAGATGTAGGATATTATAAACTAAATTTTATAATCTCCGAACTACTACTTATAGATTTTGGTCCTCCCGCCAATCTCCAAAATCCAATAAGTCTTTTTTTTTTAACTTTTCTTCAGATGGAACTTTATTTATATCAGCTAATGTATTAACGTGACTTTACGTTATTATGTCTATTTACAAATTAGGCAAGTGGTCATGAACACTTAGTACTTCTAGTGAAAATTATTCAATAAAGAACAGCTAGAGGTACGCCCTGTGTGATCGAGGATATTTAGGCTCTTAACAAGAGGCAGTCCTGATCATTCTTACACAAGCTACCACTGCTAAATCCTAACTGACTAAATTGTATTTTAGTTTAATATAGTTTGAAACCTAGTAATTTCCATCGAAGTTTACATATTTTTCAGTTAAATAGTAGTTACAGTAGTGTACTGCTTCTAGACTGTCTGACATCGATTTACTATCCAGCAAATACTATGGCTAAGGGTACTTCTAAAGGCAAGGGAGCCGCTAGCTCTAAGCCTGCTAAGCCTGCCGAGGTTCCTGAGATCCCTGTGGAAACACCTAGCCTGTCTGGAGTTGAGCCTGCCGAGGATACTGTTGGGGAAGCAAATTCTGAGGTTGGTACAGAGGATTGTTCTGAGGATGACTCGTCGGATCCTAAAGCCTTGGAAGAAGAGGTATCTACTACCGCGGAAAGGCTCGCCAGCGTCCGTGTATCACCTAGGAGTGAAGCTCAGGACCCCAGCTTGCCCCCCCTGACCACGTGCCGTCAAATATTGGGGATAAACGTCGAAAGGCTGGAAAATTCGTGGATACGAATGTCGGGGGGGCATTATAACTCCACATCTAAAGGACACTCCAGCACAAATCCGGCGTGAAAAGGAAGTATTGGACCTGTCCGAAAATTTCGGTTTCGCCATCGATGGAGAAGCCATTCCATTCAGCTCAAATCTTGGGGCCGAAGCTGAGGACGCTATAACTCGACAACGAGTGGTTGGATCCTCTCAATCTCGACGCCAATTGAACCGCACTGAAGCGCTCTTGAAGGAGCTAGCGGCAGCAGCAGTTGTGGACCCCTCTATCGTGTCCCACTTGGCTGATATTCTTCCTATACCGAAGAAGAAGAAAAATTTCGGGCCGGGTTTCGAACCCGAGACCTACTGGTTTACCAGCCAGTATGTTTACTACTAAGCCAGTTACCACTGGCGAGAGAGAAAATATTTCAAAATTTAATCTCTATAGCTCTGATGCTACCATCGACCATCCTCTTGACAAACCTAACCCTGTCAGAGGATATGATCGTATGGAACTCGATGAGGCTTACCATCCTCGTAATATCGACCCTCATTTGCCAACTAACCCTGGTAATCACGATTTTGGCAATCGCTACACCAGTACCTCGTTAGAGAGTTCCCGCTCTAATCCTGAGGATGAGGAAGTGAGAACCAGACATACTCGTCTCAGGCTATTACGCTCTGGTATGCAAGTCCTTGAGGACCGTCTATTGAATGACTCTGACCTTGACGATGGGAAAGCGGATAACATTCGCTATCTAATCGATAACAAGAGAAAGGAAATAGACACCATCTTGGCACTAGCAGCCCGTAGCACTGAGCATGAGCCTCGTGAACACTTAGAACCAAGCTTTATAAAGCAGCTAGGTAACGCGCAGGCTGAGGTCGATTTCTCTACTAATGAGAGTACAGTGGAGACACTGAAGGCCTTCGACCAACTTAAGGAGTCTGCCAGCCTTAGGGATAAGCAGATGATGAATGCCTTTATTCATTTCTGTGAGCCAGGTGAATGGCGAACTATCTTGAAGGCTCATGAGCCCAACTGGAAAGCCCTACCCTGGCACCAGTTGCGTGATAATATACTTAACACCTTTTTTGAAGATGCACGTGACCGTGAACTACTAGAGTCTCGCAAGTTCTTTGCGAACGATACCACTATTCGAGGTGCTCTAGCTCATATGACATTACCATATGAATACTCGGATGGGTGGTCGTACCTATACTGGCGAATATTTATTAATTTGTCAGATGATGGAGACTCTGGGAGCTAACCTCTTTAAGAAAGTCAATGATGACATCATCGCCTATGGTGATTTGCGATCTATGCCTTGGTCTGTCTTTGAGAAGATAGTACACAAGCATACCAATTCCTCTACTAGAGTACTTAGTACCACGAGCTACACCCAGCCCACTAAGCGAAACGCAGTGAGAGACTCAATACTGCGTAGTACTAAGAAAACCTCGCACTACTACTGAGGAGGTACTGGCTCTACTTCTACCGAACCGAAAGGTGATAAGAAGGTGAGAGCGCCCTTGCAAGAAGTGTGGTTACAACCTCACAAAACGTAATGGCAAGTGGAATGTAGACACGACCCTATTAAGTGTGCACCAGGCAAGCCAGATTTTGGACACTATATGGAAAGAGTGCTACTTGCAAGGGTACTAACGGTTGGCACAAAGAGGATTGCAAGGACTTACCCGACGTCCAAGTTAAGCACTGACAGTACCATATGTGCGCACTAGAGCAAGATTATGAGAAAATGTTCAATAAAATCTATACCAAAGGAGATGAACGTATCTTTCAAACAGTTTTCGTAAATGGAGAAAAGTTATGGCACTATTCGATCCAGGGCTGAAGTCTCTGCTATCTCATGCCGAGTAGCCTACGCTACAGATATGGCTGTCCATAACGAAACAACTGATTTAATATTGGGAAATGGCAAAGTTACTACTTGCGAACAAGCCATTGACTATGCACACATAATGCTGTCAGATAGAAGAGAAGTGAAGACTCACCTAATCGTTACTGACATGTCTCAGAAATACGATTTAATTATAGGTATGACTGATCTTCTCAGTTTAGGTATAACACTCACTGGTCTGCCTAATGGGCTGGATCCCGAATAAAAGATCAAGTCAGATGATAATATGTTAAAGATACCTAAACCTCCGGAAGGTGAAGCAAAGGATATGATTCCGCACTTCACCGATATAATTATGGACTTAATTATACAAAACAGGAAGATTGCAATAACTGACTGGTGTATGTTTAAGTTCTCTAATGGGTACGTTAGACTTGACTTAACAAACGTCGACTTCTCTAAGTTAAAGTGTCCTTCACATAACTACGTGAGTTGGAGACACAAAGACGTCAGAGTCAAAACCCAAATCGAAGATTGGTTAAAACAGGGTCTAATTGAAATCGAATTATGATGCAACCCCAGTTAACTTAGCTCTCTTAGCGGTCGATCAATATAAATCTGATGGAACGTTTAGTAAAACAAGAGTAGTACTAGACCTGTCGCCAATCAACAAACTTATTCCGCAACATAGTTTTCCCTTACGAATAAGCGAGATACTACGCAAAATGGGAAGTGCGACTAACTCTTTTCAAGATAGACT
>LUCW03000208.1:0-10000 GCA_001586965.3 Sphaeroforma sirkka
ATAGTAAATTGATGTCAGACAGTCTAGAAGCAGTACACTACTGTAACTACTATATAACTGAAAAATATGTAAACTTCGATGGAAATTACTAGGTTTCAAACTATATTAAACTAAAATACAATTTAGTCAGTTAGATTTAGCAGTGGTAGCTTGTGTAAGAATGATCGGGACTGCCTCTTGTTAAGAGCCTAAATATCCTCGATCACACAGGGCGTACCTCTAGCTGTTCTTTTATTGAATAATTTTCACTAGAAGTACTAAATGTTCATGACCACTTGCCTAATTTGTAAATAGACATAATAACGTAAGTCACGTTAATACATTAGCTGATATAAATAAAGTTCCATCTGAAGAAAAGTTAAAAAAAAAAAAGAAAAAAGACTTATTGGATTTTGGAGATTGGCGGGAGGACCAAAATCAATAAGTAGTAGTTCGGAGATTATAAAATTTAGTTTATAATATCCTACATCTACTAATGTCTCAAATAGGTCCAAGTAGATGAGTCATACCAAATACTCAGGCTATTGGAGCCATCAAAGTGAATTTAGAACACTTTGGAAATATTGGAAAAAGAGCTTGTACTAATTATTTAAAATACAAATAAAAACCAATGTATTATCTCAATTGATCTTGATATTTTAGACTGACCGGAGGCCGTATTTCTACACAATCGCTACACCAGTACCTCGTTAGAGAGTTCCCGCTCTAATCCTGAGGATGAGGAAGTGAGAACCAGACATACTCGTCTCAGGCTATTACGCTCTGGTATGCAAGTCCTTGAGGACCGTCTATTGAATGACTCTGACCTTGACGATAGGAAAGCGGATAACATTCGCTATCTAATCGATAACAAGAGAAAGGAAATAGACACCATCTTGGCACTAGCAGCCCGTAGCACTGAGCATGAGCCTCGTGAACACTTAGAACCAAGCTTTATAAAGCAGCTAGGTAACGCGCAGGCTGAGGTCGATTTCTCTACTAATGAGAGTACAGTGGAGACACTGAAGGCCTTCGACCAACTTAAGGAGTCTGCCAGCCTTAAGGATAAGCAGATGATGAATGCCTTTAATCATTTCTGTTAGCCAGGTGAATGGCGAACTATCTTGAAGGCTCATGAGCCCAACTGGAAAGCCCTACCCTGGCACCAGTTGCGTGATAATATACTTAACACCTTTTTTGAAGATGCACGTGACCGTGAACTTCTAGAGTCTCGCAAGTTCTTTGCGAACGATACCACTATTCGAGGTGCTCTAGCTCATATGACACGTATGAATACTCGGATGGGTGGTCGTACCTATACTGGCGAATATTTATTAATTTGTCAGATGATGGAGACTCTGGGAGCTAACCTCTTTAAGAAAGTCAATGATGACATCATCGCCTATGGTGATTTGCGATCTATGCCTTGGTCTGGCTTTGAGAAGATAGTTCACAAGCATACCAATTCCTCTACTAGAGTACTTAGTACCACGAGCTACACACAGCCCACTAAGCGAAACGCAGTAGAGACTAATACTGCGCGTAGTACTAAGAAACCTCGCACTACTACTGGAGGGGGTACTGGCTCCACTTCTATCGAACCGAAAGGTGATAAGAAGGTGAGAGCGCCTTGCAAGAAGTGTGGTTACAACCTCACAAAACGTAATGGCAAGTGGAATGGTACCAGGCAAGCCAGATTTTGGACACTATATGAAAGAGTGTGCTACTTGCCAGGGTACTAACGGTTGGCACAAAGAGGATTGCAAAGACTTACCGGACGTCCAAGTTAAGCACTGACAGTACCATATGTGCGCACTAGAGCAAGATTATGAGAAAATGTTCAATAAAATCTATACCAAAGGAGATGAACGTATCTTTCAAACAGTTTTCGTAAATGGAGAAAAGGTTATGGCACTATTTGATCCAGGGGCTGAAGTCTCTGCTATCTCACGCCGAGTAGCCTACGCTACAGATATGGCTGTCCATAACGAAACAACTGATTTAATCTTGGGAAATGGCAAAGTTACTACTTGCGAACAAGCCATTGACTATGCACACATAATGCTGTCAGATAGAAGAGAAGTGAAGACTCACCTAATCGTTACTGACATGTCTCAGAAATGCGATTTAATTATAGGTATGACTGATCTTCTCAGTTTGGGTATAACACTCACTGGTCTGCCTAATGGGCTAGACCCGAATAAAGATCAGTCAGATGATAATATGTTAAAGATACCTAAACCTCCGGAAGGTGAAGCAAAGGATATGATTCCGCACTTCACCGATATAATTATGGACTTAATTATACAAAACAGGAAGATTGCAATAACTGACTGGTGTATGTTTAAGTTATCTAATGGGTACGTTAGACTTGACTTAACAAACGTCGACTTCTCTAAGTTAAAGTGTCCTTCACATAACTACGTGAGTTGGAGACACAAAGACGTTGTCAAAACCGAAATCGAAGATTGGTCAAAACAGGGTCTAATTGAAATCAATTATGATGCAACCCCAGTTAACTTAGCTCTCTTAGCGGTCGATCCATATAAATCTGATGGAACGTTTAGTAAACCAAGAGTAGTACTAGACCTGTCGCCGATCAACAAACTAATTCCGCAACATAGTGTCCCCTTACCTAAGATAAGCGAGATACTACGCAAAATGGAGGGTGCGACTATCTTTTCCAAGATAGACTTAAAAGCTGCATTCCATCAACTACAGATATATGAGCCTCATAGTAAATACTTTTCCTTTACTTGGCAAGGTAAGAAGTACCTGTTTAAAGGTGCACCTGAAGGCTTACACATGTTACCTTCTTTCTTCCAACAAGTTATGATGGAACTATTTGCGGACCTGTCGTATAACGTATCAGTCTATTTAGATGATATAGTTATCTTTACAAAGACAGCACATGAACATGCTAAACTCGTTAAAGAAGTCTTAAAGCGACTTAATCATGCTAAACTTAAGATTAACGAAGACAAGTGTTCTTTTGCTAAAGATACTATACACTTACTTGGCTACAAAGTATCTGCAGCAGGGGTAGAAATTGATCCTGGCAAGAAACAGTTTCTGTTGGATTTATCAACACCAATTACTGGAAGAGATGTGAACTCTGTGTGTGGGTTTGTTAACTTCTTCTCGGATTCGGTACCGCATCTTTCTCATTACTTAAAGCCTTTCAGTCACCTACGGCTGCACAAAGGACCTTTGGGAAAGCTTTGGACTAAAGAATGTGATGATGCATTTAAACTAGTCAAAAGTAAAGTAATGGACGCACCCATCATGCAGTACCCTGTGGATGGTGTCCCATTCAAGTAGCAACCGACGCTTCAGATCGAGCGGTAGGTGGAGTGCTTTACCAAACGATAAATGGTAAACCGCGCTACATACAATCCTTTAGCACGAGTTATAATAAGAGTCAACGGAATTACCCTACCGTTAATCAAGAGCTCCTTGCTATAGTCACTGCGCTAAGACAGTTTAAAGACTACCTTTATGGAAGTTACTTTACTGTCGCCTGTGATCAAAAGTCTTTAACATACTTAAAAGATATGAACCCTGATTCACAGTTAGTGAGCCGCTGGCATGACATTATTGCCAAGTTCGCTTTTAATATAACACACATACCAGGAATACATAACCATCTTCCCGACATGCTCTCTCGACTTGTGCCCGACTACCAGAAAACAGTCAAGGAGTTATTAGCAACCGATTGGATGCTAAATAAGAATTGGTTTTACCTCGCTCAATCACGATGGGGTCCATTTACTGTTGATATGTTCGCCGCAGAACATAACAAACAGATTTCTGAATATAGGTCGTTGACTCATCCTAAAGGTGATGTATTTCAGCTTGACTTATCAAAGCATAATGCGTGGGCTAACCCACCTTGTCAACTTATCGCACAGTTGTTAAATTATGTTAATATTACTAAATCTACCATTACGCTGTGTTGTCCCTTACGTAACTCCGACCCATGGATACGTGATTTAATTTATATGATTCAAGACGAACCTATTTATGTCGACCGTGAAACCGACACGTTCTTGTATCAGGGATCCTATTCTATTAAGAAGACACCTTGGAAACACACCATTGTTTGTCGCATCGGTCCTGCAGGTACCACTAAGTGGAAACCCTCAACCGAATTCTTAGCTAAACTAGAGGAGTCTAAAGAGTTTGAACAAAAGCTCAAGACTCGTACAACACATGCACCCAACAAGATTGCAGTCGAGGTAATGCCGATTCAAATGGCATTAGATCGTAAAAACATGGAACTAGCTAAGGCCATGGATCAAAGACTCAAAACTCTAAGAGAACCTGAAGCTCGCACTCAACTACTTAAAGCGCTGCTTAAAGAACAGCCAGGAGTTGCGAAACAACTGAAGAAGATACTTCAACAATCCAATGTTGTCAATTATGTATCTCAGGAGTCTACCCCTCCTGATACTGAGGCTGCCCTTTCCAACAGGACTATGGTTCATCCAGCCAGCGTTACGCAGAATCTGACTGACTTAGAGGAGCTCGAAAGTAGATTTAAAATTATACATAATTTAACGCATCGAGCATATGAGCATACTTATAAAATGGCTATTCGTGCAGGGCTTGATCACCCGGCGCTGAAAGAAACCATACGTGAAGTTTACCGACGCTGTACTGATTGTGAAAAGAACCAGATCAAGCGACACGGTTGGGCACCCCTAAAAAAAGTGTGACAGAAGACCAACCGATGCGCCGAGTCATAGTCGATTTGGTTAAACTCCCGCAATCCAAGCATACTGGCGATGTATATATCTGTCATTTCTTATGTGTGGCTTCGGGCTAAAACTTGCTTTATGCAATACCAAACAAACGTCCACAAACAGTGGCAGAATTATGCTATCACGTCTTCAATGACTTCGGTTTCCCCGAGTACTATGTTCTGATAACGGTAGTGAGTTTTGTACCGACGTAATGGAGGCACTATCAGGCATGACCCATAGGCGTGGTGTACAAACCTCAAACGCAGGGGCAAATGAGACACCATAGAGAACTTAAGAAGGCGACGTTGAGGATGGTGAATCCTCAAACTGGAACACTCCGTTTCACTATTTCTTTGGCCGCTATAGTGAATTACAAGCAACTTACAAACCTCAAACGCAGGGTGCAAATGAGACACGTCATAGAGAACTTAAGAAACTCTTGCGTACCGCACTAGACGACGTTGAGGATATGTGAGCCTTATCATTTGAAATGGGTTCAGACTCAAATGAATAACTGCATGAATCCTCAAACTGGAACACTCCCGTTTCACTATTTCTTTGGCCGCTATAGTGAATTACAAGCAACGTTTGATAAAACTGCGCCCGAGAAACACGCTACCCCGTGGCTACAAAAGATCGAGCATATGCAGAACGTTGTTTACCCCTGTTTACTCGAGCACAAAAAATCGCGTCCACTAAAGATGACCGATGGAATAACACTAAGAACATTGTTCAGTTCAAAGTCGGCGATTACGTTTAAATTACCGAACTCTCTTCTAAGACGATAGGACCTTTTGTTATTTCCTACCATGATGAGAAGAGTGATACTTACGAAGTGAATAACATTGATGCTACTAGCGCAACCAATCTAGGCACTCACCGTATCCCTACCTCCGAACTCTCATTCGCTCGCTCATTTGATTCTGATGTACCAGTTATGGAGTCACAAGTCAAAGATATAATTGACAAAACATCCGAAGACGGTTACACTTACTACAAGACCCGTTTCATGGATGGGACAGTAGCTTGGCTAACCTCCGATGCATTTCGTGAATCTCGCGACTTTCTTCGTATCTTTAATAGGAAATGGAATAAGCGTTTACATAAGAACACACGAGATAAACGAAAAGGGTTTCCTCAGGTGACTACAAACCCTGACGGATCTGAAATTCCCTATTTGCCACCTACTTCCTACATGACTAAACTTTCTGATCTGCTTACCAACAGTGCAGAAAATTGTTCAAACTTGCTTACTAATGAAGAACAGCCTTTGGCTATTACCTTACCAAATAATTAACGTAAGGCGCCTACATCGGAAATGGTTACTGGACCAAATACTAAACGACATAGAGTACAACATGAGTCTTGAACTCGTACATATAGGCACATACTTACTCGATAAGTCATGACCGAAACCGTTTTTTACTTTGGTTTTCGCTTTACCAACTAGATCGTATCTTAACGTACGTTCGTAGTTCTAAAAGCTACTGGGGGGCTATGTAGAAATACGGCCTCCGGTCAGTCTAAAAAATATCAAGATCAATTGAGATAATACATTGGTTTTATTTGTATTTTATATAATTTAGTACAAGCTCTTTTTTCCAATATTTCCAAAGTGTTCTAAATTCACTTTGATGGCTCCAATAGCCTGAGTATTTGGTATGGCTCATCTACTTGGACCTATTTGAGACATTAGTAGATGTAGGATATTATAAACTAAATTTTATAATCTCCGAACTACTACTTATAGATTTTGGTCCTCCCGCCAATCTCCAAAATCCAATAAGTCTTATTCTTTTTTTTAACTTTTCTTCAGATGGAACTTTATTTATATCAGCTAATGTATTAACGTGACTTACGTTATTATGTCTATTTACAAATTAGGCAAGTGGTCATGAACACTTAGTACTTCTAGTGAAAATTATTCAATAAAGAACAGCTAGAGGTACGCCCTGTGTGATCGAGGATATTTAGGCTCTTAACAAGAGGCAGTCCCGATCATTCTTACACAAGCTACCACTGCTAAATCCTAATTGACTAAATTGTATTTTAGTTTAATATAGTTTGAAACCTAGTAATTTCCGTCGAAGTTTACAGTCCTCGGACATCCCTGAAATGAAACCTTGAACCCACACACACACACATATATATATATATATATATATATATATATATATATATGTATATATATATGTATATATATATACAAGCAAAAAAGTAGTAACGGAGTTCGATCATATAATGGCATCAATGCTCATATTATATTCTCATAGACAAAGTATACTTAGACTTTATAAGTTACTCGGTTACTCTATTACGTTTGGTGTTAGGTCCTTGAGGTCCCCGATGGTAGACAGGACGTTTCTTCGTGCCTTTAGGGAGTACGTACATTCCATGGGAATGAGTGATGTCTGCGGATTAACATCAGAACGTTTGTTTGTAACATAGGACGTTTGTTTGTAGATAAGATAGCCTCTGCGTCTACCTTGTTCTTGTGAATGTTGACCCATGCACAGGAAGCCACAGGGATCATTCAGCGAATTCGGTGGGAACTCAGCCAACTTTGTGAATTCTCAATGGCGACTGCCAAATGGTATCGGAGGTTGATTATTCTATGTAACAGGTAGCACTAAAATCGAAACCACGCTGGGCTCCTCAACGCTCAACGAAAGCATGGACAACATCAACTGGTCATTTAATCATCGGCGGAGCTGACGATAGAAAGCGAATCAGCCCAGTGAAACGCAGAATTCGTCGCGGAAAGCCTATTCTCTCAAGTGGCACCACACGATAATGTGCACGTTACTCGCAAGAAGCGTATGTTGGAACATCCTAAAAAAACGAGCAGAAGAGGTTCTGGCACCCAATGAGATGCCGACAGACTTTGTGGCCCTAGTAGTGCTCAGGAATTGACAACTGTGATTAAATTCCCTGGCAGAATTGTTTGGAACCAGCGGATTTGCACTTGGCAATTGTTACTCCGCAAAATTTGTCGTCATCAGTGAAGCAGTTCATTGATTCATTTCGCAGAGTGATGAACTCTCCACGGACTCCGAAACCATGCTCAGTGACTTTGGACAAACAGACGCCGGAGGAATGGCCATCTAACTCACAGGGCAGCTATTGATTTGGAAAACCCGTAGACGATATAATTGCATTCATTTTAACACGCAGATGCTCAAATTGTCATCTGGCAATTCCTGTGTCTGAGCAGGTGATATATGGGTGTCCAGGTTCAAGAGGTAATGAGACACTGGGTGTTAGAGTACAATGTAGTAGACTTTAAATCTAAGTTGTTAGCGTGCGGTGTGGAGACTAATAGTAAAGTGCTAGTGTATCTAATGTATGGTGCATTCGAATGGATTTATTTATGATCTCACCCTCAGTTATATAATGATGGTGTTTGTACTAGTGTTCAACCACTTGGGTTGGCCAGGGTAAAAACTCATATGATCAGTATGAGAAATCTTATGCACTCGGATATATTTTCTAGAAATAAATATATCATATTCTCTGTTACCACACTCCGTCTCGGACCTCGGCTCTCGGCTAACCTCTTGTTACCACACTCAGTCTCGAACCTCGGCTCTCGGCTAGCCGGTGGCCCGTATTCAATAAACATAATTTTCTGAGAAGGAGTCTCAAATTACTCTTACGTTCTCTCAGGCTGACCCACCTACACTTATATTAATTTGAGAACAAGTCCCATAATACTCTCGAGCTGACGACGTAAAATATTATTAACGTATATAGAAATACGCCTACTACTGTAGTCTATCACTGGGGTCCCTTCGTCTGCAGGTACCATAATGGATACCAACAATTCCGGTCGGGGGTCGGTTGAGAAAAGATTGACTATCATCTCGCTCTGCTTTTTCCATGTTTTCAGCTTTGTTACAGCACCCTTTGCCTTCTCCAACTTATCATTCTTACAAGATAATGGCTTAAAGCTCTGTTGCGCAGCCTCAAACCAGGGATTCTCACGTAAACTTGAAGTAAGCATGATTTGATATATATATACACACACACACATATATATATATATATATATATATATATATATATATATATATATATATATATATATATATATATATATATATATATATATATAAGACAAATCAGAACGACCGCAAGATTTGTTATACGTTTGTGATCATACTTGCGTGCTGATGCAAATACACAAGCTAACCACCATGCGCCAGGTGATAGGGCTCCCAAACAGCTCGGCCTCGGGCAGATCTAAAACACGGGTCATCAGGTAATAGGGTCTAGGGGGTTTGATACTAATTCAATATGTGACGAGAATACACATGCATAAACATCAGAAGGTAAAGTACACAGCCCCTATTTGTATCGTCGACTGCGCAATAGAGTTACGTGTATGTCTAGTTCGATTCGGAAACAAACGGTAGTGTACACTAGGCCACAACACTATATAGAAATATTAACAATGGATGATCGCGCTTTGAGAAGAATTTTGTCATAAACCATGCAATGACATAGCCGCGCCTCGCATATTTAATTCTGAAGCACTAATACAAGCAAACGTGCGGCAGCAGAAGTCCCTTTTAACCCTCATGACGCGCCAGGTGACAGGGTTCCTATACAACGTACATCGGCTTTGGGTATATCAACGCGTACGCTACACGGATTATCAGGTAATAATTTTCGGCCTCCAGCCAACTTAGTGGACGGTGATCAGATGTCTGATCAACCGCCAGCCGAGATATAGAGTGAATGAAGTATTTCATATCCCATGACTTGGTCGACGAGTCATTCCTACAGAACAACCACCAGCAGAGATAGAATAGAACTAAGTATTTCATATTCATGACTTGGTCGACAAGTCATACATATAGAGTGAAGGTGAGCTATGGAAGCCGAAGAAGGGCCAACGGGCTGAATAGATAAGACATACTCGGATTGGGATACTGGGGTGTCTGACGTCAACATGTGCATATCTTTTGGACGTATGGCAACAATAATGTTTGACCGACAACCGTGCATATGATATTTTACAAGTAAACGACCATGATATGCGCACCCTCGTTGGCACGGGGCAAGTTGTTCAGTCATAACGCAGGAATCCGCAGGTAAGGCACGCCTAACCCTTACGCCACCAGCTAAGAATAGTTCTATATATTTGGCGGAAATCTAAGCTCTAAACCCCTGAAGCATTACATTACGAAGACAGAAACCATCTATGTCCCAAACATGAGGCTACTACACGTCATGTATAAAGATCATCGACTTTGTATGCTTATATTTTGTAA
>LUCW03000208.1:20000-62500 GCA_001586965.3 Sphaeroforma sirkka
TCGTTCATGAGTCCCTTTAGAAAGAGTGTCTTAAAGACCGGGTTTGGACTTTATGTTATTAAATAAAGTCCTAGCTAGAGACTGACGCTTCTTAACAGTGTAGTCAGTAGTAGATTGTATTTCCTGTGCACAAACTTCATGTGTTGTGTTGTCTTTGAACTGGTTAGCGTTCAATTTGGTAGAGAGTGAAATCTCTGATTCTTTGACCTTGTTAAGGAAGGTCGCAGAAGGGGTCCATGAGGTTGTACCTATAGGACCTATACGACATATTATAGTATGTCTCCAAGGCGTCTTTTGGACTGCTCGGGTACCCTGATAGAGGAAGGTATCTACTTTCCTATCTAAATATATTGGCTCGCATTGTATCATGCTTATTAATTTATTGAGCCACGGATCTAATTTTCGTAGGGGACAACACAACGTTAAGGTAGCTTTATGTATCTGAACGTAGTTTAATAATTGGGCAATTGACTGCCACGGTGGATTAGCCCACGCGTTATGTTTGGAGAGATCCAATTGAAAGGCATCTCCTAGAGGGTGATTTAACGTCCTATAATCTTTTAATTGCGCGTTATGATGCGCGGCGAACATATCTATAGTATGTGAGCCGAATGTCTTTTGTGCTAACTCAAACCATCTTGGATTACATTTCCAATCAGTGGCTAAGAGTTTGCGGACTGACTTATTAAAGTCTGGTACAAACCTGGACAACATATCCTGTAAGTGGTTATTTATGCCTGGTAAATGTTTTATATCAAAGTGAAATTTTGATATTGTATCATGCCATCTGCTCAATAATTGAGAGTCCTGCTTCATCTCTTTCATGTATTGAAGAGACTTTTGATCACACATCAGCGTAAATGCTGTTCCATAGAGGTAATCTCTAAATTGTGTCATAGCTGTTACTATAGCTAATAATTCTTGTTTAACAGTTGGATAATTCAACTGTGATGCATTCATAGCACGGCTAAAGAATTGTATGTATCTAGGTTTATTATCTAGTATGCGTCCGTTGCTATTTCAAACGGCACGCCATCAACTGGTCCTTGAACCACAGGTGCTTGTTGTACTGCGTGCTTGAGGATCTTAAATGCCTCATCACACTCTTTAGTCCATAGCTCCCCTAACTTACCTTTGTGACATCTTAAGTGTCCAAAAGGTTTTAAGTAATCTACTAAGTGTGGAACGCCATCTGAAAAGAAGTTTACGAATCCACACATGCTATTTACATCTCTCCCGGTTGTTGGAGTTCTCCAATCTAAGAGATGTTCTACCTTTCCGGGGTCGATTTTAATACCTTCCCCTGAGATTCTATACCCTAAAGAGTTGAATCTCACTCATAGCAAAATGACATTTCTTCTCATTAATTTTGAAGTTCTGTTCATTTAATCTTTGTAGTACTCGTCTGACTAATGCTTCGTGTTCGACTTTAGTCTTTGAGACGATGACTATGTCATCTATGTAGACTTGCACGTTAGGCATGTCTGCAAACATTTCCTCCATTACTTGTTGGAAGAATGCTGGTAGGGAGTGTAACCCAAAAGGTGCGCCCCTTAAAGCGATATTGTTTACCCTTCCATGGAAAGCTAAGTATTTACGGTGGGGTTCATATTCCTTCATTTGGTAGTATCCTTGTGTTAGGTCTATAGTTGTAAATATTGTAGCACCTTCCATTCTTCTTAACAACTCGTTTAACGAGGTAAGTGAAAGCTATGAGTTGGCAATAATTTATTTATTGGACTCATATCTAAACATAATCTGACCTTCTTAAATGAACCATCAGAGTTATGTTGATCAACGGCAAGTAATGCCAAGTTTACTGGAGTTTTTTGATAGTTTATTTCCATCACTCCATCTGTTAACCATTTCTCGACTTGTTCTTTTACTACGGCTTAGTGTCTCCAAGATACATAGTTTCTTGATGGACACTTCAGCTGAGTAAAGTCTACCTTGGTTAAATCTAAACTAACATATCCGTCGTTAAAACGGAACTTAGCCCAGTCAGTGATCTTAATCTTCTTATTTACTAAGATTAGATCAATGATCTTTTCCGCAAAGTCAGGTATTAATTCCTTGACTGTGTCGGATGGTGGTATATATGGTTTCAGACAATTATCGTCTTATTGATCCTTTAATGGATCTACATTGTTCGGTAAACCAGTTACGGTTATACCTAATGTAAGTAAATCACTCATTCCGACGATAATGTCGTACTTCTGTGACATCTTTACTATCATAGCTTGGGTTGTAATGTGGCGATGGTCGGCTAATGAGATTTTAACATCGGTAGCCATCGTATCGCACTTGGAAGTCTTCTCATCAGCTAATATAAGGTGAGTAATTTGTGTTCTACGTTCGATATCTTTCATTAAAGCAAAGCAATCGGATATACATGAAATTTCTGGTTGCAATATATAGGGATTATTGCACGCTTGTCTAAAGAGTCGTTGTATTGTCTTTGTATAGATTGAACCCGGTAGTACCTTCATTCCAGTTTGATATCTGGTTTCCGGTCACATGTCTTGGCGTGATAACCGTTGGTTTTCTCACACTTGTCACAATTATTTATAAAGTGTTTGCAAGTAGCTGAGTGCCGCCCGTTCCAATAACCGTTCGGGGCAAGCTGAAACATATCATATCCACAATTCTCGTCGGCACACTTCTTAACTTGCTTGTATAGTGTTTCCTTCTCAGCACGTACCCTTATATTAGGCCGTAAGTGCTGCGCTGATTCACGCGGACGAACATTATGACGTTTGTTAGATGTCTGTCGGAATACATACCCTTGATCTATCTGATTACGTGGTTTCTTAAGAGCCACCTTCTCTCTCGAGGTTACTCGATCAGAGGGATAAGTGTCGGAAACAGTTTCATAGAACTGATTCCAGCGCAGTCGAGTCAGGTGAAACTTCTTCTCCTGTCCTTTATCTCTCGCTTCGTTCGCATACTTGCGACGTAGCTCGAGGTAAAGGCGCTCTCGATCATTACTGCCTATGTTCATACAGAATACATGCATTGCCAACAACTCATACCAGCGTGGCTTGTCATCCCTCTTAATATCAGGTCTGACATGGTCCGCATCGAGTTTCAAAATATAGCTCAAGATGCTAGTATTCGCTGTTGGTGGTGCCAGAATTGAACATAGTCCTGGACTGCGCATATCCTTGCAAAATAAGGATGTCACTAGCCAACATACTTCTGGCCAGTTACGACACTCATCGATCTCTTTGAGATGCTTCTGAAGGATCCGATAATTGGTTCCTTCTGGATTAAATGTCTGCATAAACGCAGATATCCATTGCGGTGGGGCAATGTCATTTGTCTCCAGCATCACTGTAAACGCGTGTAACGAGCGAGTCAGAGTCTCGAGGTCATGATTATTGATGAATTCGGGCTTCTGGGTACTTGAGTCCCAGTTCGACTTAAGCCGTCTGATCATGACATTATACTTCTGGTGATCGCGTGGGTCCTGCCCGCGTTGTGCTTGCAGCAACTGGTCGATTCGTTTCTGCTTGATATTGATTATTTTTGCATAATAATCAATTTCTGGGCGATCTTGCAGGTCATGTGCGAGCTCCATCTTAACTGTGAGTTCATTAACTTCTGCATTTGTAAACTTCGATGGAAATTACTAGGTTTCAAACTATAATAAACTAAAATACAATTTAGTCAGTTAGGATTTAGCAGTGGTAGCTTGTGTAAGAAAAGTTAAAAAAGAAAAAGACCTATTGTATTTTGGAGATTGGCGGGAAGACCAAACCTGTAAGTAGTAGTTCAGAGATTATAAAATTTAGTTTATAATATCCTACATCTACTATCGTCTCCAATAGATCCAAGTAAATGAGTCATACCAAATACTCAGGCTATTGGAGCCATCAAAGTGAATTTAGAACACTTTGGAAATATTGGAAAAAGAGCTTGTACTAAATTATTTAAAATACAAATAAAAACCAATGTATTATCTCAATTGATCTTGAAATTTTAGACTGACCGGAGGCCGTATTTCTACATAGCCCCCAGTAGCTTTTAGAACTACGAACGTACGTTAAGATACGATCTAGTTGGTAAAGCGAAAACCAAAGTAAAAACGGTTTCGGTCATGACTTATCGAGTAAGTATGTGCCTATATGTACGAGTTCAAGACTCATGTTGTACTCTATGTCGTTTAGTATTTGGTCCAGTAACCATTTCCGATGTAGGCGCCTTACGTATATTATTTGGTAAGGTAATAGCCAAAGGCTGTTCTTCATTAGTAAGTAAGTTTGAACAATTTTCTGCACTGTTGGTAAGTAGATCAGAAAGTTTAGTCACGTAGGAAGTAGGTGGCAAATAGGGAATTTCAGATCCGTCAGGGTTTGTAGTCACCTGAGGAAACCCTTTTCGTTTATCTCGTGTGTTCTTATGTAAACGCTTATTCCATTTCCTATTAAAGATACGAAGAAAGTCGCGAGATTCACGAAATGCATCGGAGGTTAGCCAAGCTACTGTCCCATCCATGAAACGGGTCTTGTAGTAAGTGTAACCGTCTTCGGATGTTTTGTCAATTATATCTTTGACTTGTGACTCCATAACTGGTACATCAGAATCAAATGAGCGAGCGAATGAGAGTTCGGAGGTAGGGATACGGTGAGTGCCTAGATTAGTTGCGCTAGTACCATCAATGTTATTCACTTCGTAAGTATCACTCTTCTCATCATGGTAGGAAATAACAAAAGGTCCTATCGTCTTAGAAGAGAGTTCGGTAACGTTGGCGCTTCGATTTATAATGTTAACGTAATCGCCGACTTTGAACTGAACAATGTTCTTAGTGTTATTCCATCGGTCTTACGCTTTAAGTAGGACACAATTCTTGTGCTCGAGTAAACAGGGATAAACAACGTAATGCATATGCCCAATCTTTTGTAGCCACGGGGTAGCGTGTTTCTCGGGCGCAGTTTTATCAAACGTTGCTTGTAATTCACTATAACGGCCAAAGAAATAGTGAAACGGGAGTGTTCCAGTTTGAGGATTCATGCAGTTATTCATTTGAGTCTGAACCCATTTCAAATGATAAGGCCACATATCCTCAACGTCGTCTAGTGCGGTACGCAAGAGTTTCTTAAGTTCTCTATGACGTGTCTCATTTGCACCCTGCGTTTGAGGTTTGTAAGGAACACCACGCCTATGGGTCATGCCTGATACGAGTTTAAGTGCCTCCATTACGTCGGTACAAAACTCACTACCGTTATCAGAACATAGTACTCGGGGAAACCGAAGTCATTGAAGACGTGATAGCATAATTCTGCCACTGTTTGTGGACGTTTGTTCGGTATTGCATAAAGCAAGTTATAGCCCGAAGCCACACATAAGAAATGACAGATATATACATCGCCAGTATGCTTGGATCGCGGGAGTTTAACCAAATCGACTATGACTCGGCGCACCGGTTGGTCTTCTGTCACACTTTTTAGGGGTGCCCAACCGTATCGCTTGATCTGGTTCTTTTCACAATCAGTACAGCGTCGGTATACTTCACGTATGGTTTCTTTCAGCGCCGGGTGATCAAGCCCTGCACGAATAGCCATTTTATAAGTATGATCATATGCTCGATGCGTTAAATTATGTATAATTTTAACTCTACTTTCGAGCTCCTCTAAGAAAGTCAGATTCTGCGTAACGCTGGCTGGATGAACCATAGTCCTGTTGGAAAGGGCAACCTCAGTATCAGGAGGGGTAGAGTCCTGAGATACATAATTGACAACATTGGATTGTTGAAGTATCTTCTTCAGTTGTTTCGCAATTCCTGGCTGTTCTTTAAGCAGCGCTTTAAGTAGTTGAATGCGAGCTTCAGGTTCTCTCAGAGTTTTGAGTCTTTGATCCATGGCCTTAGCTAGTTCCATGTTTTTTACGATCTAATGCCGTTTCAATCGGCATTACCTCGACTGCAATCTTGTTGGGTGCATGTGTTGTACGAGTCTTGAGCATTTGTTCAAACTCTTTAGACTCCTCTAGTTTAGCTAAGAATTCGGTTGAGGGTTTCCACTTAGTGGTACCTGCAGGACCGATGCGACAAACAATGGTGTGTTTCCAAGGCGTCTTCTTAATAGAATAGGATCCCTGATACAAGAACGTGTCGGTTTCACGGTCGACATAAATAGGTTCGTCTTGAATCATATTAATTAAATCACGTATCCATGGGTCGGAGTTACGTAAGGGACAACACAGCGCAATGGTAGATTTCGTAATATTAACATAATTTAACAAATGTGCGATAAGTTGACAAGGTGGGTTAGCCCACGCATTATGCTTTGATAAGCCAAGCTGAAATGCATCACCTTTAGTATGAGTCAACGACCTATATTCAGAAACCTGTTTGTTATGTTCTGCGGCGAACATATCAACAGTAAATGGACCCCATCGTGATTGAGCGAGGTAAAACCAATTCTTATTTAGCATCCAATCGGTTGCTAATAACTCCTTGACTGTTTTCTGGTAGTCGGGCACAAGTCGAGAGAGCATGTCGGGAAGATGGTTATGTATTCCTGGTATGTGTGTTTTATTAAAAGCGAACTTGGCAATAATGTCATGCCAGCGGCTCACCAACTGTGAGTCAGGGTTCATGTCTTTTAAGTATGTTAGAGACTTTTGATCACAGGCGACAGTAAAGTAACTTCCATAAAGATAGTCTTTAATCTGACTTAGCGCAGTAACTATAGCAAGGAGCTCTTGTTTAACGGTAGGGTAATTCCGTTGACTCTTATTATAACTCTTGCTAAAGAATTGAATGTAGCGCGGTTTACCATTTATCGTTTGGTAAAGAACTCCACCCACCGCTCGATCTGAAGCGTCGGTTGCTACTTGAAATGAGACGCCATCCACAGGGTATTGCATGATGGGTGCGTCCATTCCTTTACTTTTGACTAGCTTGAATGCATCATCACATTCTTTAGTCCAGAGCTTTCCCAAAGGTCCTTTGTGCAGCCGTAGGTGACTGAAAGGCTTTACGTAATGAGAAAGATGAGGTACCGAATCTGAGAAGAAGTTAACAAACTCACACACAGAGTTCACATCTCTTCCAGTAATCGGTGTTGATAAATCCAACAGAAACTGTTTCTTGCCAGGATCAATTTCTACCCCTGCTGCAGATACTTTGTAACCAAGTAAGTGTATAGTATCTTTAGCAAAAGAACACTTGTCTTCGTTAATCTTAAGTTTAGCATGATTAAGTCGCTTTAAGACTTCTTTAACGAGTTTAGCATGTTCATGTGCTGTCTTTGTAAAAATAACTATATCATCTAAATAGACTGATACGTTATACGACAGGTCCGCAAATAGTTCCATCATAACTTGTTGGAAGAAAGAAGGTAACATGTGTAAGCCTTCAGGTGCACCTTTAAACTGGTACTTCTTACCTTGCCAAGTAAAGGAAAAGTATTTCCTATGAGGCTCATATATTTGTAGTTGATGGAATGCGGCTTTTAAGTCTATCTTGGAAAAGATATTCGCACCCTCCATTTTGCGTAGTATCTCGCTTATCTTAGGTAAGGGAAAACTATGTTGCGGAATTAGTTTGTTGATCGGCGACAGGTCTAGTACTACTCTTGTTTTACTAAACGTTCCATCAGATTTATATGGATCGACCGCTAAGAGAGCTAAGTTAACTGGGGTTGCATCATAATTGATTTCAATTAGACCCTGTTTTAACCAATCTTCGATTTGGGTTTTGACAACGTCTTTGTGTCTCCAACTCACGTAGTTATGTGAAGGACACTTTAACTTAGAGAAGTCGACGTTTGTTAAGTCAAGTCTAACGTACCCATTAGATAACTTAAACATACACCAGTCAGTTATTGCAATCTTCCTGTTTTGTATAATTAAGTCCATAATTATATCGGTGAAGTGCAGAATCATATCCTTTGCTTCACCTTCCGGAGGTTTAGTTATCTTTAACATATTATCATCTGACTGATCTTTATTCGGGTCTAGCCCATTAGGCAGACCAGTGAGTGTTATACCTAAGCTGAGAAGATCAGTCATACCTATAATTAAATCGTATTTCTGAGACATGTCAGTAACGATTAGGTGAGTCTTCACTTCTCTTCTATCTGACAACATTATGTGTACATAGTCAATGGCTTGTTCGCAAGTGGTAACTTTGCCATTTCCCAAGAATAAATTAGTTGTTTCGTTATGGATAGCCATATCTGTAGCGTAGGCTACTCGGCGTGAGATAGCAGAGACTTCAGCCCCTGGATCAAAAAGTGCTATAACTTTTTCTCCATTTACATAAACGGTTTGAAATATACGTTCATCTCCTTTGGTATAGATTTTATTGAACTTTTTCTCATAATCTTGCTCTAGTGCACACATATAGAACTGTCAGTACTTAACTTGGACGTCCGGCATGTTCTTACAATCATCTTTATGCCAACCGTTAGTACCCTTGCAAGTAGTACACTCTTTCATATAGTGCCCAAAGTTTGGCTTGCCTGGTGCACACTTAACAGAGTCGTGTTTACCATTCCACTTGCCATCACGTTTAGTGACGTTGTAACCACACTTCCTGCAAGGTGCTCTCTCCTTCCTTTCACCCTTTGGTTCAGTAGAAGTAGATACTTTACCACCTCCAGCAGTAGTGCGAGGTTTCTTAGTATTACGCGCAGTGTTATTCTCTGTCACGATACGCTTAGGGGACTGGGTAAATCTCGAGGTACTAAGTACTCTAGTTGATGGGTTGGTATGCTTTTGAACTATCTTCTCAAAGACAGACCAAGGCATAGATCGCAAATCACCATAGGCGATAATATCATCATTGACCTTCTTAAAGAGGCTAGCCCCCAGAGTCTCCATCATCTGACAAATTAAAAAATATTCGCCAGTATAGGTACGACCTCCCATCCGAGTGTTCATATGTGTCATATGAGCTAGAGCACCTCGAATAGTAGTATCGTTCGCAAAGGTCTTGCGAGACTCTAGAAGTTCCCGGTCACGTGCATCTTCAAAGAAAGCGTTAAGTATATTCTCACGCAACTGGCGCCAGGGTAGGGCTTTCCAGTTGGGCTCATAGGCCTTCAAGATAGTTTTCCATTCTCTGACTCACAGAAATGATTAAAGGCATTCATCATCTGCTTATCCTTAAGGCTGGCAGACTCCTTAAGTTGGTCAAAGGCCTTCAGTGTCTCCACTGTACTCTCACTAGTAGAGGAATCAACCTCAGCCTTCGCGTTACCTAGCTGCTTTATAAAGCTTAGTTCGAAGCGTTCACGAGGTTCGCGCTCAGTGCTACGGGCTGCTAGTGCCAAGATGGAGTCTATCTCCGTTCTCTTGTTATCGATTAGATAGAGAATGTTATCCGCTTTCTTATCGTCAAGGTCAGAGTCATTCAATAGACGGTCCTCAAGGACTTGCATACCAAAACGTAATAGCCTGAGACGTTGTTGTCTGGTTCTCACTTCCTGGTCTTCAGTGCTAGAGTGGGTACTCACTAGTGAGGTACTGGTATAACGATTACCAAAGTCGTGATTACCAGGGTTAGATGGTAAATGAGGATCGAAGTTATGAGGGTGGTAAGCCTTATCGATCTCCATACGATCATAGCCTCTGACAGGGTTAGGTTTGTCGAGAGGGTAGTTAATTGTAGCTTCCGAGCTATAGAGAATAAAACCCTAGCTCCTTTAAAAGCTCATCTTTGCGGTTTAAATGACGTCGAGATTGAGAAGATCCAACCACTCGTTGTCGAGAAATGGCGTCCCCAACATTCACGTCTTCCGCCCCAACATTCGGTGGCGAGGCATTCAGTGGCAAGGCACGCAAAGAAATTTCACGAAATGGAACGCCGCCATCTTTTTTGATAGGTGGATTGGGCTGACTTTCAGTAGTAATAAACCGTCGATCTCGAGACGATTCCTCCACTTGTTCGGGAGATATGGTCTTTCCAATATCTGACTTTTCGCGGTTAGATGGCGAGCTGATGCCCTGGGCTGCACTACTAGGAGACACACGGACGCTGGCGAGCCTTTCCGCCGCAGTTGAGATCTCATCTTCCAAGGCTTTAGGGTCCGACGAGTCATCCTCAGAGGTTTGATCAGAACCAAGCTCAGAAACGGCGTCCCCTACAGCTTCAACGGCAGGCTCAGTACCAGACGGACCAGTGTCCCCAGTAACCTCAGGAACCTCAACAGGCTTAGCAGGCTTATAGCTGGCGGCTCCCTTGCCTTTAGAATTTCCCTTAGCCATAGTAGTAACTCAAGAACAGGAAAATTAATAAGGTCGAGGTAAAGTAACTAGCGTGTAGCTTACCTTAGGGCAATATAACCACTATAAGGTAGTATAGAATACTTACAGTCCTGTCGCTGGATAGTAAGCAATTATTAGACAGTCTAGAAGCAGTACACTATGGTAACTGCTAAATAACTGAAAAATATGTAAACTTCGATGGATCTTTCTATGTTTTAAACTATGTTATATAAACTAAAATACAATTTAAGTCAGTTAGGATTTAGCAGTGTTAGCTTGTGTAAGAATGATCGGGACTGCCTCTTGGTAAGAGACTTAATATCCTCGATCACACAGGACGTACCTCTAGCTGTTCTTTGTTAAATAATTTTCACTAGAAATACTGAGTGTTCATAACCGCTTGCCTAATTTTTAAATAGACATAAGAACGTAAGTCAAGTTAATACATTGGCTACTATAAATAAAGTTCCATCTGAAGAAAAGTTAAAAAAGAAAAAGACCTATTGTATTTTGGAGATTGGCAGACCAAACCTGTAAGTAGTAGTTCAGAGATTATAAAATTTAGTTTATAATATCCTACATCTACTATCGTCTCCAATAGATCCAAGTAAATGAGTCATACCAAATACTCAGGCTATTGGAGCCATCAAAGTGAATTTAGAACACTTTGGAAATATTGGAAAAAGAATTTGTATTTAATTATTTTAAATACAATTAAAAACCAATATGTTATCTCATTTGATCTTGATATTTTAGACTGACCGGAGACCGTATTTTTACAGCAGTCTTTTCACCGAACACCTGAACGAGATTTCACTCGAAAGCGAACTCGATCGGGGAGTTTCACCAGTGCAAGTCAGGATTCCATCACAGGCAACGGGGATGAGCGACCAGTCCAACGGCATAGCAATATGTCAGGTTGTGCCACGGGCACTCGTCAGCAAAAATCTGACGAAATCAGGGGCCGACAGCTAGAGCAATATTTGAGCGACCCACATGGGGATTACCGTAGGGAAGCCGAACGAGAACAACTACGTAGACGATAATCACTGGTGACGCTTGAGCTTGAGGGGAGTGTAGTAAAAGTCCCCTTAAACCACTATCAGTGTGGAGTTAGAATTAGTTTACAATTAATTCACACGAGGTGAATTATTTGTAGACCACGTAGACAATCAAATATAAGAATAAATACACCGCACTTAGCCTCAGGGAGACTCAGACACAGATAGGCACACACTTACTCGATAAGCCATGACCGAAACCGTTTTACTTTGGTTTTCGCTTTACGAACTATAGCGTAGCTTCACGTACGTCCGTAGTCCTAAAAGCTACTGGGGGCTATGTAGAAATACGGCCTCCGGTCAGTCTAAATAATCAAGATCAAATGAGATAACATATTAGTTTTTAATTGTATTTAAACTAATTTAATACAAATTCTTTTCCAATATTTCCAAAGTGTTCTAAATTCACTTTGATGACTCCAATAGCCTGAGTATTTGGTATGACTCATCTACTTGGACCTATTTGAGACGATAGTAGATGTAGGATATTGTAAACTAAATTTTATAATCTCTGAACTACTACTTACAGGTTTTGGTTTTCCCGCCAATCTCCAAAATCTAATAAGTCTTTTTCTCTTTTTTTAACTTTTCTTCAGATGGAACTTTATTTATACTAGCCAATGTATTAACTTGACTTACGTTCTTATGTCTATCTACAAATTAGGCACGTGGTCATGAACACAGTACTTCTAGTGATAATTACTTAATAAAGAACAGCTAGAGGTACGTCCTGTGTGATTGAAGATATTAAGGCTCATACCAAGAGGCAGTCCCAATCATTCTTACACAAGCTACCACTGCTAAATCCCAACTGACTTAAATTGTATCTTAGTTCATATAACATAGTTTAAAAATATAGAAATATCCATCGAAGTTTAGATGGGTGTCGGCTACAAAAGTGCGTTGCGGCGTACATCAAGCATAATGCCAAGTTGAATATGAAGAAGTGTTGCTTTGGGTTCCCGGATCACCCAGTGATTGCACTAGGTCGTGCGGTGGATAAGAACGGTTTTATTATTAGTGAGGATCGTATGGTGTTTATCCTTCGCATGCCGCCGCCTATGGATAAAGATCTTCTGGCTTCTCGGTATCATACGATAGGATATTGGAGTCAGTACATACCCAACTGCCCCCGAATCATGGCACCCATCTCGAATCTTAGTAAAAAGGATGTGCCTTTTGTCTGGGGTGGGGCGCAGCAAGATGCGTACGACCAGATTCGAGAAGTGGTAGCCAAGAGAGGGGTTATGGTGGAGCCAGGCCTTGAGGATAGGCTGAAGCTGCACTGTGACGCCTGTGACTCAGTGAGAGTAGGTGAGGGCTTGTTTGCCTGACGTGAGAGCAAGCTCTGTCCTGTGGGTTTTTGGTCGTATAAATTTAGTCCAGTGTCGCAGCTGGGCTACCACATTACAGACAAGGAGGCACTTGCGATAGTGTACTGCCTACATAAGGTGTGGAGGATTGTGAAGTGCTCTAGACCACCTGACGGTGTTTACGGATCATGTGCCTTTGTGTAGGATGCTGATGTAGGACCCGACGACGTATAAATCGTCAGCGAGGGGTCGGCTCATGGCTCGTTATGCGAAGGACTTAAGGGATTTTGACATTATGTTGAAGCATGTCCCGGGTACGTTAAACCCAGTGGCGGATGTGCAGTCCAGATTGGGGTATCATACTGACCCTATTATGCAATCTCGACGATTGCCAGCGGAGGACAGGGTTAGGTGCTATACGGGCGATGAGAAATAGTATGGGGAAGGGTAGTGGTAGAGTACAATACACGGTATATTTTGTAGAGATGAAGCATCGACAGTATTGTAGAAGGCATGGCGAGTTGTAGGGACATATGTGCCGATAGAAATAAAAGGAATACTATTTACGTATTACAATGATCAGGACAATAGTACGGACATAATATTACGATACTCTGGAGATAATCGCCGGTCTAGAAGTCATGATGGATTAGTTGTTTGTAAAACAATTAATGGCTATTTTGTCTGAGGCGTTACGCCCATGGCGAGCGTTGTCCATAGAAAGGCAACTCCTTTGAAGCCGCATGTGGACTCGTCAACAAACACAATGGGGTCGTGGCCAGTTATTTTCTCTTGCGATCAGGATATGGCGAAATAGAGGCGTGAGGAAAAGTGTCGACGAGGAAGGCACTATTTACAAAAACAACTTATTCAAATTATCACACCCCTGGGATTCAAGGGATGAGGTTTGGCCCTCCATGCCTGATTTACATCTTGAACGGAAACTATTGTGGTATTTCGTTTTAGATGAAAGTCAAGACGACTTTAGATTCGTCGCTGCAATTAGAATGCCTTTTTTTAGAGAAAATATATCCTCTAATCTTCTAGGGGTTTAGGATCCTACATGCAGATTACACACAAGTGTTTCATTCCGAACCTCACTGTGACAATCATATATCTGGTATCGGGTTAACATTGATACGTATGCACACATTTGTTTTGGCCATACGAAGAGCGTAGAGCGGATACAAGCACCATAAACATGGCAAGAGGATCAAACTCACACTCGCCAATCATATGAAACGTGAATTAAATAGGAACGAATTTCCAGCGCCAATATATCGAGCGTCGATATTCAAAACCCGCTATATAGTATTCTTTCTACTTATAACGGTGTGAGTGACGTTGCTTGTTCCTTTAATATTTAGAGTTACACATTGTCCCTACGAGATAAAATTCCATCTTTGAGACATAATATTAATGAGAGGAGTGGCCAAATCTTCTAATGTAGCCATTGTATCTGCATTCCATCAACTGCCGGATTTCGAGGGTTCCACAGTATCCGTGCCATTGGCTATTTTAGCCTGCGAAGTCTCTTCGACAATTTTGAGTAGACTCTCTGTATTCTTGTCGGTAGACTTATTATCATTTAACCATTTCGTGCCGAATCTCCGCCATCTATTCAGATTGGCAGAAGGGCCATTGAGTGTCCTCTGTAATATCATATGAACAAGAGTTTTAGTATCAGAACACAATCAAAGGGACCTATCTGTATTGATAGGAAAGTATATCGATCCCAAGTGCGCACGCGCGTAAGTGCTTTCAAATCTCGGACCCACCTACTAGAGCATATATTGTCATGCATAAAAGGGAATTGGCCAAAGCACAACAAACATTATGACTTGCGGCAACAAGAACGCCTGGAACCGAGGGGATATACGACGAAAAATGCATGCGAAAACAACAACATCAGTAACGACAAATAAGCACACACCGCTTCAATGGTAGAACAACGATAGCGCTGCCTTGACAAAACAATTTACGTGCACTGCACTTCGACTGAGGCCGTTGATATTAAGTTCACGACCATGTAAACGCGGCATGCACGTGCAGCGATGAGCAATGAAGCGAGTGAGGCCTTTCCCGTGTAATCACATGCCGCCACCACAGTACAAAGGAGTACACACACCTTTACTCCCATTGGCCCGCCCGTCCGCGTCTTCGTGACATAGTCCGATGTGTCGGTCACGTACTTGAGCTTGTACGAATTAATGCACATCTTAACTTCCAGCGCATTCTTGGCGTAGATTGACACTTTCCTGTCGGTGCCGTCCCGGTAATCTGTGGTACACTCGGCCGTGTTGTGCGTCGCTGTCTGTGCATCTGTCATATTCACATCCTCATCTAGGTCCGCCTCAGCAACCGCCACATTGACATTTTTATGTACGCGTTTCTCAATGCCGGTGTCCACGGCACGCCGCAGGAACACGGGCACCTTGAGCATGTTACCCGTGTAACTCGAGAGCAAGTTACTTTGACCCATTCCTTCATTCTCGTTGCTATGGTTACCCGTGCCATTAATTCGGCTATTCCCGCGCGACGCGGTCCCAGCATCCGAATCGCCGGTGGCTATATCCTTATTGTTATTGCCATTCCGCCTGCCGTTGCCATGGTGACCACCCGCGGTGCCTCCTCTCCCCACCTTGCCTCTGCCTTTCGCATTCCCGGTAGTGCTAACCGTGTTCCGTTCCTGCGTGTGGTATATGTGGCTCAGCACATACTGAGACGTGATGCCTACGGGTTCTGAGGTCACCATCACTACAGGCGTGGCGGCAGCGTGACTTGTCTGGCCCAGTCCTTTCTGCGGCTGGGCGGGTGCTTGATTGTCGACTGTCGATTGCTGCGGCGCGGATGTATCTGTATCTGTGCCTGTACTTACATCCGCACCTGCTTTGGCGACATTTTCGCTATCGTCCGCCGCGGAAGGCTTTACAGCGGCATCGGAACTATCCACTGCCGGCGATGGCTCCGTCTTCACAGAACCCTCCACCTCAGCAGCCACAGGCGTCTCCAATCGCGCAGCCTTGACCACCCTCCCATCGGGCTCATCCTGTGTGTTCGTAACCGCGCCCGTGCTCGTGCCCGTGCTCGCCTCAGCCTCCACAATGGTGCGTTTCTTAGCACCTTGTGCGGCATCTCTCGGGATTCTCCGTATACTGGGTACAACAGAGGGCGGGGCGATGGTGGTAGCGTCTGTGTACTTGCTGACATACAGGGACCATTCCTCGTCTACAGTAGACGCATCTATTTGTGGGCTGGATGTTTCGTCGGGGTTGAGCATTCGCAGTCGCGCATCGGATATCTTTTCGGATAGGCCCCCGAATTTCCTCTGTTGGCGTTCATGTATGGGTGTGACAGTGAGTGAGTGGGTGAGAGAGATCTGATGGATCGGGTGGGTTTCCATTTGATATTCCCACTCGCAAATCTTTAAAGACACGGTGGACAGATGAAACGAGAAACAGAGTCGTGGCTTAAGCTCATACTTGCTGATATATGAGAGACGTTCTACTACAGCATTCAACGGACGGACAGCTTAAGCTTATCAAATATGGGACGCGCCGAAGCGATATAATACACAAATAGATTTGACCGTAAAGAGAACGTTGTTTCCTCTCTCACGTGCATGTGTATGGAAACAACCTGTGCATATACCTAGCCACTTGTGTATACATCCGAGAAATTGTTCATTGACTGCTAAATGCACACTTACGAATTCGACGGAGAAAAGCGAATCATCGCGGATAGCGTGCTCGCAGTTCGTGCGGAAGACAGCCGGGTTGAACGCGGGATACGTTTCCTTACACAGTTGGTTGTAGTCGTACAGACTTAGAAGCTTGCGCGAGGTTTCGTCGGTAGTGAGCGAGTGCAGCTGTGTGTAGATGGGCCGAGAGAGGGGGAGTGGAAATGTGTAGGAAAGGATATTCCTCAGACATCACTATCGAAAGCAGCTCCAAAACGCTTATACAAACAGAGATGGTAGAGGTGATTCAAGTTGTGATACATTCTACAAGGGTTGTTGGGTGGCTAAAGTAAGGTAAAAGTAGAAGTAGAAGTAGAAGTAGAAGTAGCTGTACAATTGCTTACCTGTCGCATTGAGTTTTGGATCAATCGGTCGATTGTGAACACCTCATGAGCCCGTGGCCCGTACAAGTCGCGTAACAAATCTTCGTAAGTGGCGGAGTCGATGCCATTGTCCAGTAGCGCCTCGACGTATGTGATGAATGTCTTGTGGAGGTGTGCTGGCCTGGGGAGGGGAGAAGGCTCAGAGATTAAGAGACCTAGTGAATAAGTAGATAAGTATATATATATATACTAGGCGTTATACTTGAATATAGCCAGTAGTGGGTAGGACTGACGACAATATGTACATGGTGTGTTGAGAGGCTATACAGGCAACAAGCAAGGCTTCTCATACATTTGCACACCGTCCGAATATGTGACTGGACAGATAACATGGCAACCTCCATGCGTGAAAAATGTTAATACTACATAAGACTTGCGCATGCCTTTTAACCCCACGATAAGTATGTACTGTATTAAGTAGGATTAGTAGACCTTTCCTGAACTTCGCATGCGACATCACTAGCCATCACTTTCCACACAACAGTGCCTATTTAAATCAACCCTCTCACACACATACGCACACACACACATAATTTCACACTGGCACATACTCGACGGTGGGGGCGTGTTTGCGCTTGATGATCACTGCCACCTCTTCATGCGGGTCTTGTTTGGTGAAGCCGTCGTACTCGTGTAGCTCCTTGTATCTGGCCCATTTCTTTAGAGCTTTGCACCGCGAGTAAATGAGATAATGCATCCGCAGGAACGCAAACCAGTGGTTGTTGC
Source organism: Sphaeroforma sirkka (assembly GCA_001586965.3). Lineage (NCBI taxonomy): Eukaryota > Ichthyosporea > Ichthyophonida > Sphaeroforma > Sphaeroforma sirkka. Next base: position 37,438 of record LUCW03000208.1, read on the forward strand.
CGTAGAACATGTCCACCGTTCGTGCCGAGCGTTTCTTGGCCTTGCCGGAAGGCTTGTTTACGGTGACGGCCTGTAGTGTAGTGTAGTGTATGTTAAATATATATATATATATATATATATATATAAATGTGAATAAAGAGTTTGAGTACCTCGAGCGATGCGATCTGTATGTGGCTAAATACAAGTGGATCTGTATGCATCTACATACGAGTAAAGGTATTTACCACATAGACCTCTATGAACAAATAGTACATTCATAGATACAATCCGATCATTACGCCAACAAGCATACGAATATTTCGACAGTACACACCAAACGAACTCAATAACGGGTTGTAAGTACGTTTTATCTCAAAACACTTGCACCACGAAGATGGCGATTATTTTCCATTGGCAAACACATACCATATCATCGCATTTAAACTGCGTAAACTACGTAAACTGCGTGTCTTGTGCTGTAACCTATGTCGTCTCAACCTGATCAACACAGCGCACACATACCCTCACTCCAATCACAACGCAAATAGCCAAACTCTCCGGATACCTACCGAGGCCTGCACCAATGGGTCTATAATCGTGGGTTGGGGTCCCCTGTAGTGCCCACTCCTGCCCGTAATCGACCCGTTTTCAAATTTCCTGCCCATATAAAACCCTTTATCGACCCCTTTCTCCAGCCCACTTTCCGATTTCGACTTAAATCCGTTGTCTTTTTCGGACTTTCTGGGACTAGAGGGGTTTGCAATAGCCGCCACGACAGTGCTTGCGGTGCTGGTAATTTGCTTGGCTGTGGTGGTAGTGGACGCAGTCTTGCTGGCCCGAGTCTTTGTGGCAGCTATGAAGATTAGGAGCAGGAGCAGAACAACACCACTAGTGTGAGAAGGATAAGGACACCAGTAGATAAAAAAGTGGCATGCGCGTATTATATAGCCCTATCACTGTTTATCCGACAATGTGACGAGATGGATATAACCAAAGAACGGCACAGCCACCACACATGCGCATGCGCATGTGAACACCATTGCAGGTCTACATATATACGAGACACTCATCCAGAAACAGACACACCAGCAACAGCTCGCAAGGACACCAAGCGGGCACGTGCATGGCAATGTAGGGGGGGGGGGTGTATCAATGCAAAGCGAGTCATCCGCTCTTTATATTGGCAGAAAGGTAGGTAAGTACGTAGGCAGCGGACGTCACAGACAGGACTTATCTGTCAACCGCTCATGCACAGATGGACGATGCCTATACGTTGCAGCCCACAAACAGACACAGATATGTACGTGCCGAGTAGCACATGCTCTATGCTCCCACTACACGAATGAGAGTAGCAGAGCAATGCAGTTGTGTGTGGGGAACACCGTGCAGGGCGTAGACTCCCACCTGACATATAGCTGTAAAGATAATGTGATATAGCCCGGATAACGGCACTGAACAAAACAATACCACCATGTGTAGGTATAGTCAGAGTGCCTGCCAGTTAAAGCCCAGACAGACATTTCGTGACTACTCAGCACTCACAATACAAGCGCAGTTATTTGTCAATATATATTCATATTCATACACGAAGCATAGACAATGTACTAATATACACCCACTATAAATTTACCACTACAAGTTCTATACCACAGACCACACCATAAATCATAAAAAATATTTGCCACTATATATAGTTTAAATTAAAACACCAATACGTACTTAGGCGTAAAGGTACGTATATATATATATATATATATATATACGATTCAACACTATACACACGAGCAAGAAGACTTACTGCCATTTGGCAGGGCAGCGGGTGACACACTGCGTTCGTTATGCGGCGGATGGGTCAGTTTCTCGCGGTCCATTGGCTCGGTGCCGATCAATCTATAAATAGTGCAAAGACACATGCGACAAAGTCAATATCAGTGCGTTTGGGACCCTCGCGCCCGTTTGGTTCGTGAATCAGGTCATTTAAACAAAACTATATGAAGCTAGGAAGACTATTTCTGTAGTTTGTAAGAGGGCGTGGTACCAAGTGTAGATAAAAAACCCTAAACCCTAAACATGCTTAGAAGTTGGCATACACGGAATAAAAGCCCTAAACCCAAACTAATAGTAATTAATTCGGTAGATCAAACTAATAGTGCAATTAATTCGTTCGATCGGACTATTAGTTCAATTAATTCGTTCGATCAGACTGGTAATTGCAACCAATGCTATGTCTCTAACACTACATCCGCTGTGCTGGACTGGAAGTCAGCGCGATATAGAACATCACAGTCAGGAGGAAACAAAGACAGCCACGGGACAAGACAAGGATCGAATAGCTCCTTACACAAACACACGAGTCAAAACCAAGAACAGATTCGGATGTGATACCGCATATATATTTATTGTCATTTTCCAATGGCATGTGTGTGCAGCCGCACAGTGCCCAGTACTCTGATGTGATACCTACATACAGGACGACAACGCACACAACTACACGGGTAGAAACACACATTGGAAAACGTAAGAAACTACTATATACGTATATATATATATACATATACATTATACATACAAACACACACACACGCTATATATGTATCCATATCCCTCAAGTCAAACAATCAAACAAATCCCGCACATGAAAAGAGTGTGAGGAGCTGAAGGCGTTGCTACAAATGTACTTGTACAGTGAGAGAAATCGCATCCTATGACGAAGAGAATGAATAGGATCTATGGGGAAAGTGGCACTTTAAAAACATGCCGCATACAAAACACAGATAGATAATCCACAGTACAGCCACAGCCACAGCCACAGCCACAGCCATATATATATATACATATACATATACACAACGAGGATGGGTATCGACATACTTGCACAGGAAATTGCACAGCAGATGGCTCATCTTCTGTCGGTCTGAGTTGCTGAAGCTGTTGGGGCAGTTGAAAAGGTAGTGGTGCATGAGCCGTGCCACCTCCTGCAACACCTCCCTGTCCTCGTACGTGTGCGTGTAGTGCGGTGCCTCCTTAGCACTCGACTGCGTAGTCTCCTCGTTGCGCTTAGCCTCCACTTCCGCAAGCATGCTCTTCACGGAGATGGCTTTGCGGTCGTTCTGCTTGAACGTTGGGCCTTGGTGGTCCAGAGACTTGGCGTGGTTCTTCTCGGTGGTGGCATCCCACACTTGGTCCCAGCCCACTTTGGCTGTGCGCAATTCCTCGCACTGGTTGTGGTAGGGGATACGTTATGATATCAGCAGGCGTGTACAGGAGCATATGTCGATTATGCACGCCTAAACGCGTACACACGCAAAAATACACGCATATATCTATGCCTATATATAAAAAAAACACACATACATAGGCACACACACACACATATATATATATATATATGTACGCCTTCCAAAGAAGACATACGGCCATCATATGCAGTATGCAATGCTCCCAAGTGCCAAAGATCCAGCAACGACCGTCATCAAGCGCACACAAACACACGCAAGGGGCAAGAGTGACACAGGCACACATAATGTGTTTAGAAACACACACAGAATAACCGTAAACGAGAACCAAACCTTCTGCTTGAGGCGTTTCAGGACAATCGGTACGGCCACGACAGTGTTTGTTCGCAAACCATCGATGATTTCCGGCGTCTTCTCATCGTATATCCGTTTGAGAGCCTTCTTGTATATAGTCTGCGTGGAGGACAGTACAGAAGCGTCCGATATGAGGGATGTGATACTTACTTGACCTCACAAAAAAGAAAAAAAAAGAAAAAAAAAGAACGCTTTGTCTTTGACTATGAATGGAGCTGAGTTTGAATCTTGATAGTGTTTGGACGCAGGTGCAAGTATTGCTAGCGTTGCTTCAATAGTCCATACTAAAAATTTAGGTGTAGAACTGCAATAGTATACTTGATGAGTGCCTTACACCTAAATTTGTATATACTATTGAGGCTAAGCTCCTGATTCTACCCCTGCAGATGTCTTCGAGCATCTGTACGCTGACACGCGAAGGATCATATACGCATCGCATTGAATAACAGTAGATTGAATACATTTAGAAAAGATAAAGTGTATGGAAATATCAGGATGGGCGATGCAGAGGGTACGCGACCATTGCACGTAGCTATGTAACACTGGCGTGTATTTAAACACACGCACACACGCACATTTATATATATATATATATATAGATATATATATATATATCAGCCGATTCCAACGCCATCTCAACACCCAAATATCCACCCCCACCCACACACCCTCGAGGACCCTCCCAACTTGTCGTCCAGCCGCAGTGCCGCTGCGTCGGCCGGAGACATTGCAGTGAGTTTCTTGGCTGTGTACTCCAACACACGGATGGTGTCCGTCAGCTCTCCTAACAAAGTGCTCATTTCGTATCGGGCTTCTTCGCATATGGCCAACTGCTCCTCGTGAGTGTTTTTCTGTGAGGATTTGGGTTAAACAACGTATGTATGTATTATAAATGTATGTATGTATCAAAGTATGCATGTATGTAGGTATGTATGGCGACTAATACGAATGTATGTAGATTTATGAACCATTGCGGGGTTTGCATTTAGAGGCTTGTTCAGGTATGTGATTTGCATTCTAGAGTATGCCTAGCTGCTTCGTATGCGTATTTTTCTGTGAGGAGTACATGAACGTGATTGTGATTGTGGTTTTGTTCGTGAATTATGTTCCATTTTTTTACTTGGGGGGAGGGGGCGATTAACGTGCATTTGTGAGTGTAAGGCTTTCTGTCAAAGTAGTCTTCGAGTGCGTATTGTATATGCAATCACATCCAGGGCGTTCAGGTGAGTGTGTGTACGCCGAGGTCGTGTTCAGCAGAGGGTTAGCGTGTGCGAAGGGAGTTTCCACGCACATATGAAAGTCTGTTGAGTGTACGTTAGAGGCGCACGACTGAATGAATCTCCCTGTCGATGTAGTTCCATGAGTAAGAGCGTGTGAGTGTTTTCTTTGTGTAGCTAGTTTCAGATATGTATTATTTCATAGAGATGATGTACAGGCGCGTCGTTTGCACTAGCAGCCAATACATCCGCAAACCACCAACCCCAATCGAAGGAAGGAGGACAAGGGTCGACCACTTGGCTATGCACAAGGACCAAGTCCCTCCAACAAGACAGTGGCTAAACATTCTCTCAACACAACAAGACAGTGACTAAACATTCTCTCAACAAGACAGTGACTAAACATAGCACAGAACATTCGCAGATACCACCAACCCAAAGTCATCGCAATGCCATTCTCCCATACAATGCAACGGAGACTGCTTACCCTGCTATTCACAAAGTATGAGTCTTCGGACGAGGTGGCCGAGGAGACCCAGATGTCGTTGAGCACCGACTGATCTGCGGCTGTGCGACCACTGCACTTGCGTCCTAGATGGGACTTGGGCAGGGCACGATAACTGTAGCCGTACCGCTTACAGGCCGTGAAGTCTATAGCGGGAAGCAAGGATAGAGCATCGCGGGATATGAGACAGTAGTGTGGAGATGAGCCTAAGTACGAATCCAACAGACGTAGGCATAATACACGTCTATGATACACCGGATCAAACACAGCTGTTATACGGAACACTCACATACATTCCCCACACCCACAAGACAAGACATTCGTTCATACACACAGCTCTCCACAGCTGCCCGGTATGGATACACATACCATCTGAACCACAAGCCTGCTATAACACACACTCTGACATACACACAGGGGCGCAAACACACACCCTCTGAACCACATGCCTGCTATAACACACACTCTTACATACACACACGGGCGCAAAAACCCCCCCCGCCTCGCTCAGAGATGAAGCACTTACCGATGAGACCAGTGGCACTCTTATCGTTTTCGAGATCCCATAAGGAGGTGAGGATATTCGGATTTTGGTCATTCGGCAGAGGGGTGGGTTCTAGAGCATCGTCTTCCGTCACCTCCTCTGACGCACTAGTAAGTACTGGCCCGGTTGTGCCATTCGGCTGCACAGCCACGTCGAGGCCACTGCCGCCGCTTTCCTCGGCGGCTGCAGAAGCTCCGTTCTGATTGGCCGCCACGCTTGGTAGGTATTTCTTGAACCAATCAAACAGCTCCGGGTGAGGGTTCAGGAACGGTTCTACCATAATCACCAGCTCAGACTCGCTCACGGCCCCAATCTCGTACAACTTGGTCGCCCGAATGAAGTTGTCCATGGCCTTTTGGTTCTTCAGTGCCGCCTTGACCTTGGAGAAGAACACCAGTGTTCCGTATGTGCTGCACTCGGGTATCTTGATATCACTGCTCAGCGCCTTCTTCCGCTTGAGCGGGGATGGACTGTCCTGTGTGCCCGTCTCCCCATCGCAGTTCTGCCCTCGGTTGCCCGCACCCGGTCCCAATCCTATGGGTGCAGGTGCAACCTCTGACCACGTGGTTTGCTGCTGTGGCAGCGGCGCCGCACTGGAATACCCTGGATCAAATACTTCTTGCCGGGCCGTTTTGCGTTTCCCATTGGCCTTCCCACCTCGCCCAACCCCGCTCTTACCAGCGCCTTTACCCCCACGGCCCCTCCCGGACACCGTCGCGGTATGAATCCCGCTATTCACCCCGACGGGCCTCTCCTTCACCAGCTCGTGCCGGCTATTTGCATCCCTGGCAGCCTTTGCACCCGCCACCGCATCCCTCTCGCGCTCCCTTTCGTGTTCAAGTTCACGTTCACGCTCGTGCCGTTCCCTCTCGCGGTCACGTTCACGGTTCTCGCGCGCCATATTCATCTCGCGGTCGTTGTACTGCTGCGCGTCCATGTCCATGTCCTCGGCACTAAGCAGACCCCCGTCGCGCATATGTGGCTGAGGTTGGTTCTCATACATGATACGTTCCTCGGGTATGTTCAGTGTGTTGTGATATGGTCCGTGGTTGGTGGGGAGGGGTGGCGGCAGAGGCCCCTGTCCGCCACGGGCCACGCTTTCGGCATATGGCGCTGCCTCGGGTAAGAACTGAGAGAACTCTTCCAGCAAATCGAGGTTGGAGCGGAAGAGATGGGCTACTTGGCTGTACACCTCTTTAATTGTCTGCTGCTCCTTCTGGTACGTGTGCAGGATCTCCAGGAAGTTCTTGTAGATCTCTGGAGACCCTGCAAACCGGGTTTTTATCTTGTTCACATAGTTTATCGCGTGATTGAACTCCACGGGCGGTCGTGCGGGTGGTACGTTCCCCCCCACGCCAGCCGGTCCCTGCATACCCTGTGGCTGCGGCGGTTGCTGTGGATGTGATTCAATCTGTCCCTGGGCTTTGGGCTGGGGCGGGCCCTGTGTCTGCTGCTGCGAGGACTCGTACTTACCTACCTGCCCCTCATACTTCACCCCCCCTTGCTCTCCAGCCGGCTTTTGGTACTGTGCTATCGACTGGCGACCAGGCGCACCTCGAGGAACCCCTGGCCCGAGTGCAGGTGCATGTTGCTTTGCCTGTGGCGGTGGTGGTTGCGATGGCTCGCTCGCGCTTCCCTGTCGCTTCCCTGTCGCTGCTGTTTGTGGCTGGGGCTGCTTTGCCTGTTGCACCTGTGGCTGATGCGGCTGGGGCTGTATGTTCTGCTGTCCTGGGCCACTACCGCTCTCGCGCCCTGCTACTGCACCCATGCCACTCGGGTGCGGGCCCAGCCCCATCTTCTGATCTCTGTACGCAATGGGACGTCCCTGCTGCGGCGCCTGGTGTGGGGGTGATGTTTGTACTGGTGGCTGTTGCGCTTGTCCTGGTGGCATCTTAGCCATTGGGGGTCTTCTCGGACCGCTCCCACCACCACTGACATTCCCGGATGGAGCATTCTCATGCGGCTGCACCGGTGTTTGGGGCTGTGCCGGTCCCTTCAGGGTGTGCTTGGGCCCCTTGAGGTCTGCATTGGGCTTCTGCGGTGGGTTGCCAGAGGGTGCACCACCCACTGGCCCTGCCTGCCCCTGTGCAGGTGCCTGTTGCTGGGAGTTGCGCTGATGTGGTGACTGCTGCTGGGAGTTGCGCTGATGTGGTGACTGCTGCTGCTGTTGCTGTTGTTGTTGTTGTGGATGTGGATGAGGGTAGCCCTGTGCCTGGGAGTGCGGCTGCGGCTGTGCTCCATAGTGCGGCGATTGTCCGCCACCTCCCCCTCCCACACCATACCCACTCTCGCGCCTACCATCAAGCCCATTTAAAGGCCCTGACCCACCCATCAAAAGTGAGGGTTTACCTGAATGCTGCTGCTGCGGCTGTTGTTGTGTGCGCTGCTGTTGGTGTTGACCGGTAGGCATGTTGATTCCCTGGGGCTGTGGGCCCTGTTTGGGTCCGTGTGGAGGCCCCTGCCCTTGCCCGGCACCGTGTCCCGGAACATTAGGACCGATTTGTCCGTAAGGCCCGTGATGCGGTGGCTGCGACTGCGACTGCGAGGGTTGGGGCTGTAGTGGGGGTCCGTTGGGGCCCTTCTGCATCGCCATATTCTGTTGCTGCTGCTGTTGTTGCTGTTGTGCGGGTATACGTGGTGACCCGTGTTGGGGCTGTAGCGGCTTGTTGGCTCCCCCACCCACACCCGGGCCTTTATTGCCCGGAGCCATGGCAATGTTCTTCGGTGTCTGCTGCTGGGTGTGGTGGGGGTGTTGCTGTGGGGCTATGTTCGCATGCGGTGGTCCAGGTTGATCTCCAGCCGACATTGGGCCAGTGCCTGTAGTGCTGCGTCTGATGGCCTTTTTGGGGCCTTGGTTTCCACTGCCGCCTGTTTGTGCGGGCGAGGGGAATGCGCGAGGTAATTGTTGAGACTACTGTCAGCATATGAGATACAAAGATAAGCTATACGAACAAAAGTAAGTTCTACAAGCCGACTGGTATGATATGGCGGCCTGTCCCTACAAGACTTTCAACTATACATTTCTGACTATTCATTAGTCTGCCTTGTAGGTCTCATATCTGGACGCCCAGCAGTCTTCTTTCGAATTAGACAGAGAAGTACTACACCGACTATCGCGTGCCGTGCTCCCCGTACTCTCATTCGAAGTCGAACACTACACCAACCACAACGTTTATGCGTTTGTGTTCATATGTATATACCACCTTCTCTAGAACAAATGTACGTGAAAATCGATGTGAAACCACATACACACCCATTTACATACCTGGTGCAATCGCAATAGGTTTGGCGTCGTGGCCCGAACCAGATCCAGGTCCATTAGCACCCATGCCTGGTCTCTTATTCTCGCGCTTTATGTCTGTGTCACCCAACGGTCCCCTTCCTGGGACAGGTCCTTGACCTGGACCCATAATACCCATGCCCTGGTGCGCTGTATAGGTCATGAAGTTTGTTTAGTGTATGAAATGTATGCAACACTATATGTACAATATTAGGTATGAAGACCATGCATGGTTTGAAATGTATATATAGGCAATATGTTTTGAAGTGGATGGTGCTATGTTTTTGTTGGGGATAACATTACAATCCAACATGGCATGCTATGTGCCCATGTATGACGAGTTTCTGAAGCCGGCGGCAGACATCGTGAACAGGCACAAGCATCTGAATAGTCCTGCTGTGCTCACGGAAAAGTAGTAGCCTTATCTAGACACAAGGGAAAGTAGTATACCCTAAATTTCAATAGAACTTATTCGCATCTGCTCCTCGTTCAAAGAACTACATAGAAGCGAGGCAGTGGAGTCTGCCGCCGCTCTATCGCGAAGCAAACATGAACACACTCCGCACTGAGTTTGTGAATCAGTGGTCCATTGAACCTACACACACCCCTCACACGTTCCCTTCTATGTAAGTTGGGTTGCTGCACTGCATGTAACCTGCCAAGTGCTTGTGATAAGCTTATACTGCAGCTGGCATACACATACCTGCCAGGGGTGGTCCACTGACCATCGGCCCCACAGGCATATACACAGCTCGGCCGTCCTGCATTTGTCTCATAAGCGGCTGCCCATTTGCACCGATCTCGATTTGATATCCCGGTGGTAAGAAAGTATTGAATCCTCGAATCAGCTTGGGTCGACCCTGAATGGAAAGCGCACAGAAGTCAACAGGCCAATACAATACGGACTCACAAAAGCAATCACATGCAGACGCGTGTACATAAAACAGAAACAGACACAGATTATCACACACATGCTTGTACATACACAAATAGAATATTCCTTAATTATATATATATATATATATACATTTATACATAAATACTTACAAAAAAACATAAATACATACAAAAACATAAATACATACATAAATATATATATCAGTCAACTGATGTATCAACAATCAAATGGTGATGAGTAGGCGCATCACGATATACACACATACATACAAACATACATGTATACATACATATATACACACACACACATGTATATATATATATAACGATATGCATACAAAAACACATGCATACATACAAATATATATATATATATATATATTTATGAACAAGAATACATACGTACATACACACACACACACACATATATATAAATAGAACTATAAATTTCGTTGATGAGTAGGCGAATCACGAAAAATATTTTAGAATTTTTAACATACGCCTTCATCATAAAACATCACCAAATTTCGATAGCTAAATGATAGTAGTAATATATGCGTATACTATTCAAGTATGATATTAGAGTACAATTATACAGAGGTCAATGCCGGAAAAACATAGCATGCGCGCCTGTGGATAATCAGGAATAACTACACTTCGCTAGTTATCGTATACATTGGTAGACTACCAGAGACTGACTGGTACAATCCAAGCACACGCCACGAACCGTACACACACCTGGAACAACGTGGACACCCTATTGATAACACCCGGCGTATCGATTGCCTGGCTCTTGAACTCCTTCATGATATCTAGGAACTGGTTATACACCTGTGGATCGTCTTTAAACTGCAGCTTCACATCGTCCAGATACAACAAGGCATCCTCCACCTTCAGGCTGGAACTGGGGTTGCCCCCGCTCTCCTGCGGGTTCGCCATAGCACTCGCACTCGCACTCGCATTCACGTTCGCACCCGTATTGGTAAAATTCGGCCCAGAATTGGATCCTGAGTTGTTGTTGCTGTTGCTGTTATTGTTGGACCCTGCGCCTGGCGCAATGGCCGACAACTGGGGCCCCTGCTGAGATACATTCGGGGGCATGGGTGCTAGTGTCTGCGGCTGCGGAGGAGGTCCAGGTTGCTGCTGCTGCTGCTGAGGTTGCTTGTGTGGATGTTGTTGCTGTTGGTGTTGTTGCTGTTGTTGTACATGCTTTGGTGGTTGTTGCTGCATCGGTGGTTGTGCCATAGGGTGTTGCATGATAGGCTGCTGTTGTGTGTAAGGATGGTTACTAGGCGGTCTTCCCTTCTGTTGATGCTGTTGCTGTTGTTTCTGCGGTGCCATACGATCCTTAGGGCCCAGTGAACCTCTCTCCCCACCCCTTCCCATCATAATCGGGCCAGAAGAAATACCAGGATTGTTCATATTTCCGGCATTCGCATGGTCAGCACTACTACCCCCCTTACCCATACCTCCCCCTTGGTGTTGTTGCTGTTGCTGTTGCTGGTGTTGTTGGTGCTGTTTCGGATTCGACTGCTGTGGCTGCAGTTTCTGAGGTCCATGAGCGGGCTGTATATGAACACGTTGCTGTGTGTGCACATGAGGTGACCGCTGTTGCATCTGTGACGGCGGTTGTTGTTGCATCTGCACAGCGTGCTTGGGTGCATGTTGTTGATGCTGCCGATGCTGTGGTTGTGGTGGTAAGTGAGGTGCCCCTTGTTGCCCCTGCTGTGCTTGCTGGTGGTGTTGCTGCTGCTGTTGTTGATGCTGATGTGATGGTTGTATCATCTGCTGTTGTTGTAGTTGCGGTGGTTGTTGCGATGGGTGTAACGGCTGCTGCCCATACGCCTGGTCTCTGGCGATGGGCATGTTTGGGCCATGACCATTGCCAGGCATGCTCTGTCCTTGACTACCACCCGCCATACTTTCAGATAATATAGGAGCATATATGTGTTTGTTATCTCAAATGGATAGAATGATATCAATATTAAGAAAAGTACGAGTCAATATATCCCAGCTCAAGCAAACCACGTATACATGTTATAATGTGAATGTTTCCCTACAGCCAATAATACACTGGACGCAGAGAAGCCACGAACTTATAACACACAGGATAAACACCTCTCACTACTGAATGAGTCTAATAAAGGATGTGAGTGAACGGCGTACGCGGTGTGATTCTGGGACCTAGCGGAAGTATGTTACAACGCAGATATAGTACAGGTGTGCGATTATATAGATGGGAGATAAATATATACACCCATGACCCAACCACCAAGCGATTGGAAAAGCATAAATATATTTTGTTGAATTGTTGAACCACATCAATTTTGAAATTTAATTACATTACACAAAAATGTATAAAAATATTGTAATTTCTAATAAGTGTCGGAAATTCAATTTCGCAGAAATTCGCTAGCAAAACTTCGAAACCAGCTGCAGAGCACAGGCAGAACGTCCCGATTTCAAAAGGCCGAGGTCGATCTTTGGCTCATTGCAGTAACTAATGAGAATTGGAAGGCATTGCTGCCACACTATTGGTGGAAAGTCTAGTAGCTGGCGAGATTTGGACCCGTATATTTATCATCTCGAAAGGCTAGTCCCAATTTTAACAGAACAATTTTGAGAATTGAAATATGTAGTTCAATTTTAGCAATACACAACAAAATCCGCTATTTTCAAACAGCAGACGTCGTATAATAATTTGTTGCAAATAAATTTGCAAGCGTAACTAGTAGCCGGTAACAGAGGGTGTTTTTATTTACGACGTGGTATCAGACGGTATTTAAAAAAATGATTGCACTACAGCAGAATTGTTATGTTTCTTTGATGAAACTTAGAGTTGCTGTTCAATATACCGGCCCGCCGAGAATCTAACAAGTAAATGTGTAAATACATATTTACATAATATATGTATTTATGTATTTTGTTTGTTTAAAAAAAAGATGCACAAAATGTTACAAACGCAACTGAAATAAATAGGCAATATAGACTGTAAATAAATACATATTTATTTACTACTGTAGGTGTGGTTGAAGCCTCTTGGTTGTGGTCATTGCCTGGACCGACTCACGTATTTATTTATTCAGTCTCGTTCTCCTCTCTAGAGAGAGAGAGAGTGTACGTGTGTGAACTTCAGATGTTAGTCTCTATGTATTCATCACACCAGCATCCAGCGTCAACAACGGTGTCGTCTCTAAATATAGTGGTGTAAATACCCGTAGTCTCTAGATACATACCGTACTGCATATGTGCTCGCATTATTCAATTTATCATGGGTGATGAAATGATGATCACACCATGATAATGAATAGGGGGTCAATATCTCAACATACTGTATCATTTACGGACTGTATACCTCACACATGAAAAGAGGCTTGTAAAAATAATTTAGGATTGCAGTGAACATGTATTGGAGAATCTATATGACAGAAAACAATTGAGGCAGACTGCCACAATATAGTAGGGTTCGTGTAAAATTATAAATCTACGCAGTGTTTTTCCCCAGTGTGCTCTTGGTATAGAATATCTTTTTATCTCGTCGTGGCACAAGCAATGATCACACTCGTTTATCTCGTCGTGGCACAAGCAATGATCACACTCGTTTGTCTCGAAGCGTATTTCTTATGTCAAGTACAGTTTACTTACTTGGTAATTTGAAATTTTGAATTTACTTCAATGGAAATACAGGGATAAACAAAAAAGATCTTTTGAACAGACGTCGTAGGATTTTCATTCCTGAAGTTGTACCTATGTAAAGTATCTGCGGGGATAGTGTATATAGCGAATACCGATGAACGTGACGTGTTCGTGTGTCTGAATGCAATATATATGAGTGTGTACCCCTATGTGAGATCGATATACCACAGCATCGTACCACCGTAAAATTTTAAACAGTAATATCGCTTCATTGATTGCCAAGCCAGGCGAGATATCAAGTCTCCATAAAGAGGTTTTAACTACACACAGTTCTAGTCCAATACAAAAGAACAGTACAATTATGTGCTAATATTGGAATAAAGACAATGATTCCTTTCTAGATACGCTAACGCGATCAAATAGGCAAACCATGTACGTTTATCCACCTCCAATACTGAGCTGTGGGGACGAAGATCCCTAACAATCGCACAGTCAAAGCATGAATCGTGTGTACCAAAAGCAAGTACTAAGCTATACGCGGTTTACCTGCATATTTACTGTGCTACCTAACACCACTTGGGTGTATGTATGAGACAGCGGGCGTATGCGAGAGTATATTTAGTGTGCTTGCGTGCTTTTACGACATGTACATCTTTAAATCATATCTCACGGGGCCGCCAGGGTGAGAGTATGCACTTCATGGTACGTAACCTAACACTTGGCAACACCAGTGTTTCAGGAATATGCTTGTAATATAGCACATGACGTCACCAGTGCTTTAAGGAATCGCGTGTGTATATAATATCGTGTGCATGTGGTGTGTTTACCGACAATTAGGGGTTATGTGGAGTGTACATTTCAAAAGCAAACTATACATGTCGTGTCTGTGTATAGAGTATGTGGTTGCTCGTAGCACTATACGAATCGTACAGTCACATCACCACGCAGTACTTAACATGGAACATATAAGACCATGAACAGCTCAGTAACAATCATTGCAGTAGTCTAGAAAAGACCCGACTAGATCTGACTACACGATACGGTCACCTGCCGTTCCAACTTACGAAATTGTGTTAGTATTGGGTTACGAAATTGTGTTACGTCCTTCGGCGAACGAGGAGATAGCCTTCAAAAATAAAACACAGGCTATGAGTACGTGTACGAAATGGCTGTTTATACTGTAAAATTAAAAATATTGGCTGTGATATATGCGGCGGCTACTCAGATAAAACAATTTATTTATTTTTCAGAAAAAAAATCATTGCACGTGTTTGTAACGTGTACGTTCGCTCAGATGCAGGAGAACACCTTCATTTGATATTGCTATATGCACTGCCATCGTTCTGCATGGTTTGAAAGTGAGTCTGCATATGAATTTGAAACATTTAGTATGAACTTCGGTTATTTTACTCCGGCAAAAACTTTCATTCAAAAAAGCTGTAACCACTTCCGTACTGCCAAAATTTCCATATCATCAAATTTGATTGTTGTGCAGAATTGATGACCTTTTTTCAAATGAAAATTTCGGCTGAGGCTATAAGGTGTTTTAAGCACAACAAGAATGAAGGGAAGCAGAGTGTGTTGAAACTAACAAGTTTGGCATTAGATAGTCTATACTGGGCGAATATACATTCATACAGGGCTATGCACGAAAACGGCAAAGTGAGATGTGAACTCGCATAATTACGTGTCAAACAGAAGGGATGCCGTAACGCACATGATTTCTTCTCCTAAGAGGGGTTCATATTTTTAATTGCATCGTACAGATAAGAGTGCATAATTGGTCAGGGTGGTAGGTATCTGAATAACGTTACGGACTATGTCCATTTTTACAATGTATACTTTCGTTATCATGTAGATGCTCGTTAACCATACGCTGCGCTCTAATTATGAACTACCTGTTTTGTTTCTCATCAAAGTCCAAGTATAAGCCATTAACGAATGTATGTGATGCAGCTATTGATAGATCGCGAAGCTGCGAGAAGCTGTTTCAGAACCTGTCCGTCCTGCGGTGAGTTGGCTATTAGCTCACGGTATGGAGCGTTTGGAATCGGCACAAGACTTCTAATAAGGGTAGGTAGGTAAATCCGGTTTAACTTCCATATCTCCCCTTTGATAAGAGACGACTTTGAGGACTGAATGGGTACGAATTAATACGAACTACGAACTGAGAAGGTTCAAGCCTTCCTTGGTCGAACTTTAGAGGCGACTACGGTATGGGGCGATACTGCGACAGGCCTGCAGCCTGTAGAGCAGAAGTAATAAAAAAGCATTCAGTTGAAATTTTCTAAGCTATAAAGTTAGTTATGTTAAAATTAGGAATAATTCTATAATTTTGAGGCAAATTATTTCGACTGCTTGCAAAGCAAGCCTACTTTGAGTATTTACAATTCCCAATTTTGAGTATTTGCAAATTATGAAGTACTATATATTTTGGAAAAGTATTGGAATTAGCATACTACGAATGTATTTTTTAGGAACATATTAATTAGGATCCGATTGTGTCGGTTGGGATTTGGCGCAGAATTAAACCATTTATAAAATGTCGGTCTTTGCAACAGGAGGTGTCCTGCACGCATCTCAGCGTATAGATATTAATTATATAACCGATTATGTTCTGTTCGTGAACGTCAGTTACTCACTTCATAGCGTAGGACTACTAATCAAGGACAAAAAATGGTAAGTAGACTTTCACGAAATCGGCTCGTCAGTTTCTTACCTCAGCAAGAGATTAGTGAACTATTTAGTGTGTGCTCGTGGCATATTTGTTGTCGCTGAACGTTTAGACCTTTGCGGTGAACCGTTACATTCATTAAGTAAGGCTTGAATTTTTCAGTGCATCTCAAATCACCTCATTTCTTCACACTACCTTTAACACTAATATTTTAATCCTCTTATTCCCCTCTCTGTACAGGCTCGTACCAAGCAGACCGCCCGTAAGTCCACTGGAGGAAAGGCACCTCGTAAACAGTTGGCCACCAAAGCCGCACGTAAGTCAGCACCCCACACGACAGGTGGTGTGAAGAAACCCCATCGTTATCGTCCCGGAACAGTCGCACTTCGTGAGATCCGTCGCTTCCAGAAGTCCACTGAGCTGCTTATCCGCAAGCTGCCCTTCCAGCGTCTTGTTCGTGAGATCGCCCAGGTTAGTGCATTTGAGTAGTGCGTACCGTGCTCGCAACATGCCCATTAATGACCGATATGCGCTCGAAGTAGCTGATGGTACAATCATATGTGCTTTTTATGTGCTAATCATGTCAGTTACGTGTGTGTGGTTACGTGTGAGCAACTCGTTATGCACTTCTGCAGCTTGATACGCCAAACAATGGTTCTCTATCGCGCTCTCTTAGCACTTGGCCTTTTACTAGTGAACCCGCCTACCCTCAACTCACCGCACACTCTTGTTAATATAGTCATCATAATCGTATCAATACGATCACCTATAGCACATGAGGTCATGCATTCGTCTTACTAATACGATAATCTAACTTCCCCCACAAACAGGATTTCAAGACCGATCTTCGTTTCCAGTCTGCGGCCGTTGCTGCGCTACAAGAGGCCGCCGAAGCATACCTGGTAAACCTTTTCGAGGACACTAATCTGTGTGCAATCCACGCTAAGCGTGTCACTATCATGCCCAAGGACATCCAGCTGGCCCGTCGCATCCGTGGAGAACGTGCTTAATCCATCCAAATCATATATAGCAAGTATAGCATCTGACATGGTTTATGCAACCACGTTAGATCGTAGACGTACATCACGTTTATGTATATATGATACAGATACATGATGGAGAAAAGGTAGTATGTACGCTCTGCACCGGCATAGTTGAGTGGAGTTACCGGGCGGTAAAATTTACACCAGCGGCGGCAGAGGGCACTCTCACCACTTTCACCTGAACTGAAGCATCACATCTATTGCGTGTGCGCACATATCTTGCACACGTAAGCGGTTTGACGTCGAATTGAAGTGAGGTGATATACTGACAGACAGGTCCCAATCATATTTCCGCGATTGAACTGGGGCCTATATAAGCTTCTCACTATCTGTGAAGATGGTGGTGAAGATGCACTTACAGCGCTGGGCAAAGTCGACTCACAGGCTTACGTATACTCACACCACCAATGGCGTGATAAACCAAAGAATATAGGCGTAGCTGGACTAGGTTGGACATAATGGTCGAATAAGGCCTGAAGTATGCCACTTGTATGCGTATACTGGGTTGATTCGATGAGACTTTCGCCGGACTTTATTAGTGTAACGTGGCACCGGTTGTAAGCTTAAGCTCCTACAAAACACGCTTGAATTTATATAAGCACAAATAAATCTGAATACATTGTTTCACTTGGGCAATCTGCTATTAAGCACCATGCATAAGTGGGTAGACGGTAAACACTTACTTGATCAGTTCTTTATTGCATTGATGCTGTGTCTACGAATACATTCAGCGTGAACGTGTACTGGTTTTCGTTCAACTGCTTTAAGCCCCCACCAGTAGTATAGCCAGTCGGTTAATATCCTGGTATCATGTCCTTGCAACGGAAGTTACTACAATTAGTGTAAGACCTGTACAATCTTCAATGATAGGCAGCCTCGCAACTATAGGTTTTACCGCGACATACCGTTAATTATTCACTTTTATTGCATTTAGCAGTATACTAAGTGTGTAGAAAGCGTATCGATATGTTAACTGACAACCTGAATGTTTTAAGCTTCTACATATTGCATATGGTAATATTCTAGGTGTGTAGAAGAAGCAAATCGTTACGCTAACCGACAACCGGAATGTTTTGAGCTCCTACATGAGATAGTGTTATAGTTCGTAATGCACTGATTTTCTTTGAGCAGACCACGCAGGACCCATGGCACAGAAACGAGCGACACACTTCCGAGTGTGTGGACCAAAACAAGCAACAGGCAGCAAGTGTTTGAAGTGTGTACGAAACACGTGACGACAGAGGGTGACATGAGCGCACGTAACCAAAGAGTACGCAGAAGTACACGTATTTGAGGAATGACGCTATTGAGGAGTGTACGAACGCACACGCGATGGAAGAGTGCAAGCAAAGATAGTGCATTTTTCAATTCGACCACAATTTCATCCTGCGTAGGCACGAAAGTCTGTATAGTTGGTATCTCTGTTACAGTTGGCCCGGGTGTGCAAGTTGACCACAGATGACAAGTATTCAGCAGGTTGTCGTGTCGGTAAATGTGATAAATCCTGTACCTTCGATACATCCTAACCAGTTCAACACCAGCTTGCGTTACAGTAAGTGAAAGTATGATAACTCATCGCCCCTTTGATTACATGCGAACAAGTTCAGCACAAGCTCACGTTGCAGTAAGTTGAAGTATGATAAACCCTGTACCTTTGATGCACCCTAACCAGTCCAACACAAGTTTACGTTGCAGTAAGTTGAAGTAGGATAAACCCTGTACCTTTGATGCACCCTAACCAGTCCAGCACAAGTTTACGTTGCAGTAAGTTGAAGTAGGATAAACTCTGTACCTTTGATGCACCCTAACCAGTCCAGCACAAGCCTACGTTGCAGTAAGTTGAAATATGATTAACCCTGTACCTTCGATGCACCCTAACCAGTTCAGCACAAGCCTACGTTGTAGTATGTGGAAGTATGATAAACCCTGTACCTTTGACCACGAGCTTGCGGTACAGTAAGTGAAAGTATGATAGCTCATCGCCCCCATGATACATGCGAACAAGCTCAGCATTTACGTTGCAGTAAATCCACATCGCATAGCTATTGGAAGCTATCATATGTCAGGTGTCACGCTTCCTGTACGGGCAGAAGATCCGAATTTTCTTTTATGTACTGTACTCTGTGTATGACACCCAGTTACATGATATATCGAAGCAGGTGCAGTAATCACTCGGTTCTACTCAAGTGTCGTGCGTGTGTGTGCCGACTTCCTTATGAATCACCAGTAGACGACTCGAAGCTTCTCCCGAGACGAACACAGAACGGCAGCGATATCCAACCACCGATCACTTACACAATTAGTGACCACATGCACCCTAGAGACCAGAAACATGGTACCTCGTCGACTCAGGCACACAAAAGGTGTGCGATCATTGAGAAGCACATACTTAGCACAATCTCAGATGTAAACACACTTAGCACAATCTTCCATGGAAACACACTTATCGCAATCTCACACGTAAACACACTTAGCAGAGTCTCACATGTAAACACACTTAGCACAATCTTCCATGGAAACACACTTATCACAATCTCACACGTAAACACACTTAGCAGAGTCTCACATGTAAACACACTTAGCACAATCGCTCATGTGAACACGCGTAGCCGTACACTTGGATGTGGATTGCAACACTATTATCCTCGTATCATGCAGCTCTTGACAAGCCTTTTATTACTTATTGTAGCTCTGTCGGTTTGAGCTATAGCATCGAACCGGGTCACACGCTGGACTCCCTCGGAACCATGCACTTGGCAGTGTACGACCTGAAACAGTCACCGCAGCAGTTCAGAACTTCGCCTTAGAAACCAGGCACCATATTTGGTATGGCACTGCTTGCCTGTACGCAAGTGGTGTTGGGTTGTAATGTCTTGTGTGGCCAGTCTGTACGTGTTGCATGCCGCAGATTGAGCATTCGGTAGTGTTGTGGTGTTTGCAATAGGATGATAGGGTATGCAAAGTCCATCGTGTACTGTCAGATAATCAGCTCAGAAATTTGACTATAAGTGCTGGGTTCTGAGCAGTGAGTTGTACATACACACCTGAACATCCCACACACAACCAAGGTCCACACCTGGTATAGAGCCCTAAAACAAAGTAATGAGGTACAGCCCTAAAACAAAGTAGTGAGGTGCAGCCCTAAAACAAAGTAGTGAGGTACAGCCCTGAAACAAAGTAGTGAGGCGCTCTAAGTCGGGCCAACAGCACTCCCATGGACAGACACCGCCTTACTTAGCGTAAGCTCAGGCGAGCATAGTCACAACCTTACAAAACTCGTGCCTCTCGCAACATAACGAGACGTGCATAGAGGGTTGCAAAGCTCTCTATATGCTGAGGGCATGTTGGGTATTGAACTGTGCTTACTAACCACTAGGAACATGCTGTGCATCGATACTAAATATGACTCACTGCCAACGTCGCTTGTTTGTCATGGTGAGTGCATATTGGATATTGAGCTGTGCTCATTAACCACTAGGATTATGCTGTGCATGGATACAAAATATGACTCACTGCCACCTTCGCTTGTTTGTCATGGTAAGTGCATATTGGTTATTGAGCTGTGCTCACTAACCACTAGGATTATGCTGTGCATGGATACCAAATATGACTCACTGCCACCTTCGCTTGTTTGTAAGGAAGGCAAAGCTCGTCCATATAAAACTCGCCCGCCCTATCACGTACACTCCATGCCTGCCACTGCCGCAGCAAACGCGCTGCTTTCATCCCCTGATGGCACTCAGCACACTGATGTAACTGAGAACCACCTATACACTCATTAACTGCACATTTTGAACATAAGTGATGCTAACCACAAACCCACTGTTCCTGCACATTTCTTCTGAACCCATTTGTCTTTTGTGCGCGGGCAACTGTGTTTCCTCGGGTGAACTCATCCACTTCGTTGTACGTTTCTACCAGCGCTCTGGCAATGCAGCGATAGGCTGGCCTAAGGCAGAAAGGACAGCCTAAGCAAACACTATACCTCACCTCTATAAATAGCACCAGAGCACCCTATTTATAGCCACACAACTAAATTATATCTATAGCCATCATCGATTGCGCCTGCTAGTACTACTACCACTGGCAGTCGTTTGGGCGTTGGGGTGGTTCTTGGGATATAATCTGATCTCACATGCCACCAGTGATAAGAGTTGGCCCGCAGTGGACGAGGACGTCAGCTTTCCGCGAGTGTTGTGTCGGAAGATGAAACTGATTTCGGATCGTAAGGCTTTATCGGACCCTTTCTCCGCTGTACAGAGGGTTTGTAGGAAGCACATGGGGGATGAGGTGTGAGAAGAGGGTTGAGATCACATGTTAATCGGAGCTGCTTTGTTATATCAGGTGCCGGTTGGTGTTCATATATTGGATAAGGTGGTTCACACTAATTAAATAGATGTAATAAGTGACAAGCGTCGCTACCAATGCAGATACAACCCGTATTTACACATACTTCTGTATATACTCATCTTGCACATATATAGGAGAAGAAAGATAAATGACGAGGGATTGCAAATGATAGCAACAAAAAGCAAATTTTCCGAGCACAACTCGACATCAGTATGCAAAATCAACCATGGAAGATAGTTGAAAGAGAGATAGGTAAAACACGGACACACATCCACAACGCTGCACCCACCCACCCACCCATCAATCCATCCATATATATATACTTATATTCATATATTCATATATACATATATATATATATATATATATATATATATATATATATATATATATATATATATATATATATATATATATATATATATATATATATATATACATATATATATATAAATACATGGATATATAGATATATAGATATATGATATATGATATATGATATATGATATATATATATATATATATATATTAACTTCGTATCGTGCCAAGTACAGAAAATAATAGTAATTTTTGACAGCTAGTCACTACGCCAGGAGGTATAACTCATGTGGTTGACTCTAAGACAGCGCGCGGAGACTGAATATGAATGTTTAAATTGGGACGACATTGCAGCTGGCTCACAGCGTACTAACGCGCGCTAATTCGTACACATGAACACGCTACGTCCTACGAAAGCACAAGCACACTTGGACACACTGACCTGCACGGACACCTTCATAAACACCCACCCACCCTTCTCCGGCCACCAAACACACGCATACGCAAGCAAAAAAAAATAATAGAACACACGCACAACAATGCTGCCCATATAGTGTAACCCTAGAACCGTCTGCACCACCACCCGCAACATACGTCCGTATTTGCGGTTCGTCGTGTACTTCTGGAAGTTGTAGAGGGCGTGCGAGTCAATGGTGTACGTGCTGCTGGTGATGTTGGTGAACTTGATGCTCTCCTTCGAGTGCAGTACCAGCGAATTGCTATGCGTAGTGTCTTCGGCGGTGAGTTGGAAGCCCAAAGGGCCGTCGGCTGGGGTCAGACTGAACTGCGATTGCACCGGTATGATCTGACCCTTTTGTGTGGTCTGCTTGGCGTATCTTCGTAGGTAGGTAGGCAGGTAGGTAGAGAATGAGAGAGTGCACGTTGAATATCTTAGTATATACTACTTAGCAATGACAAAGTATATACGTTTGGAAATGTATGTCAATAGTAACATTGGCACGAACCATCATGCTCAACTGCGATTGCACAAGTATGATCTGGCCCTTTTGTGTGGTCTGTCTGGCCTATCTATATAGGTAGGTAGGTAGGTAGGTAGGGAATGAGAGAGTCCAAGCTGAGTGCCATAGTATGCACTTCCTAGCAACGGTAAGTACATGTGTTGTAAAAGATATGTCCACATTGGCATCGGCACGGACCTTGCGCAACTGCGATTGCACCGAGGCAGGTGTGGTTAGGAGGAGGGTGCTTCGTAATGGATCTACACTCGTAGAACAAGTATGTGCGAGCCCTCCAGCACAGAGCAATCTCACCACGTCCGAGTATATTGTAAGCTATAGAAGGGGTGCGTACATCTTATGGCAAGCGTGCATACAGTTTTAAACCAATAGATAAAGAGTAGGAAATCGCCCAGTGATACAGACAGGAGTCGTATAGCACGTCTGTCTATAGTACAAACGACACTAGAGTGGAAGACATACTATGACAAGCATACACACGTATTTAACCCACAGACAAGCACACACCTCTTATGTAAGAAATCGCCCAGTGATATATGAAGGGGTCGCTGAAACATGCCGACGCAGATGTAGCACTTTTCCGATGAGTTGTATGAGAAGTCAGGCTTCATGGTGATTGTAGTT
This sequence comes from Sphaeroforma sirkka, assembly GCA_001586965.3. Lineage (NCBI taxonomy): Eukaryota > Ichthyosporea > Ichthyophonida > Sphaeroforma > Sphaeroforma sirkka. The sequence continues at coordinate 61,072 of LUCW03000208.1, forward strand.
CTGTCACGATGGTGTGCTTGATAGATGATCATCTCCCAACTATACTTCCGCGGTCTATTAACCATGCGAGCCTTCAAAATTATTGGATCCGTGATCTGTGGAGTAGCAATGAAACTATAAACATTATTATGAATTTCAGCACTACCCACACAACAATATATGCACTCACTCATCCGCACAAAACAATACACACTCTCATTCACACAAAGGACATACACACACACACACACACACATACACACATAATATATATATATTCATAAATATATATATATATATATATTATATATATACATACACACACACACACACATATATATATATATATATATATATATACACACACATATATATATATATATTGTATACATATATACATACAAACATACATACATACAAACATACATACATACATACGTACATACATACATACATGATATATATATATATATATATATATAATATCGCATGAAGGCAGGAATTAAACGATACCATCCACGTATATACATGAAAACGACAAATTACCGTAAATCGTAGACGCACGGAATGCGCAAATAAATGGTGGTTGCACTCGGGTGATAGACCAGCGCATCAAGTTCAGTCGCGGAGCACAACAGTCTAAGATAAACAATACATAACACACATATCTCGCACTATATGAAGTGGATTTAAAAAACTATATAATCCACGCGCATGTAACTCACAATGCTATCCATGCTGTGCCGTCTGGTGGTCTCTCTCGGCACAATAGCAATCTTGGGTGGCGCAGAAGGCAGAGGCTTCAACTGAACATGTGACATGTGCACACCCTTTGACGGGTTTGCTAACACCTTTTCTTTCTGCGACGCTCTTGACACCTTCTCTCTGCTGCCCGTCCCGGTATCCCCATCACTCGTACCGCTATGCGTGCCCGGAATATACAATGTGCGGCGAGAGTCTCCATAGGTAGATTGCGACAGTCTATCGATCTGGTTGCTTGACTGTGATTCGGCCTCGGCCTCGCTCATGTACTGTGAGTTGGCCGTGATTCGGTGGATGCGTTAGATTTCCATACAAACATGCATGTACATATATATATCTACCTGCATACATATGCACATACATGTACATACACGCCAGGAAGAAGAAACATAATGCACATACACATAAATCTTTGTGCGTGTAAAGGTACGAAGGCATGCAGCTGGACCGAAGTGTGAAAGAATTTCAAGTACAAAACTACACAAAACGAGACTATACTACTCCAACGTCATACCGACACCCAGATATAAACGTACTTGTAGACGTACAATCACTTATCAAATACTTGTACACGTACATACACCTACCATATACTTGTATACGTACACACACCGGTCACATACTTGTATACGTACACTCATTGCACACACATACGCACACTCGCATACCGTGGTCTTTTGCCTCTTCA